>UZAN01043866.1:7763-17808 GCA_900618425.1 Echinostoma caproni
TGCTCCGCAATACAATGTCAAGGCCTTGAAAATGATATTTTGCAAAGATAGTGCAATCCGATGTCAATATACAACAAATTAATCGCTTGTTCTCCGAGATTCAAGGACAATAAAAAAAGAAAGGAGACAATGCAAAGAGCGCTATACTCACGAGTTGAAGATCTAGTATTTACTGCAATTCAATCTATTAAATACGACTTAAACATTTCTATGAGAGAAATCATGATATCAGCTAATACCAGTACATCAATAACATGAAATAATTGTTAAGACAAATGGGAAACAGGAGACAAAAAAGGGATTCAGCGTACATAGAGCAAAGTTGATTTTGATTCGAAAAAAATGAATTAACCTACATTCATTTTAAATCTTCCAGTTTTGCAGTTTTATTCACCAATATATCTCTCCTGCTCCATGGAAGAATACTGTTAGTTTCCTTATCTCAAAGCGTGGTGACCCCTCCTGAGGCCCGACGTCTATCGTCCCATCAATCAAAATCTAGAAAGTTTTGAAAAAAACGTTATCCCCGACCAAATGCTTGTGTTCCTCGAACTCGATTTATCGAATGATCGTCAATATGCATTTCACCCTCATTGGTTCACGGGTGATCTTTTGGCTCTCATCACATTCCTGGTAAACTGCGTTCGATACTTACGGAGCAACTCATTTGTTCTTGCTCGACATTTCAAGACCGTGTTTGGCACAAAGGTCTACTGTCATAGTTACCCACTTTCGGATTTCACCCGTCTCTCCTATCGTGAATGTAACCGCTCCTTGGCAAGTGAACCATCTCCTTCGATGTTCCCAAATGTCTCATTCTTTCGAACACTCACTTTTTTCTATTTATTGACAACCGTTTGTCAAAAGCCTCTAATTCCATTCACTGCTTCTGCCGATGAAACCATTCTTTCTCATTCTTACCCTAACACCCGTCAGGACACAACCAATATCGATCACGATCGCAATGTCACTGGTGCTCTTCTCGCCTCCGATCTTGGACTGATATCCGCACCGGAATCCACCAGACATGTGTTTCAATGCTGCCAAAACTTCATACCTTTCCGCCTCCTTTCAACGTCCCTCTATTATTCCAATGGATTTTTGATTCGCTTTACCTTCGTTTCACGAATTCTCTCTGCTGAATTTAGCCATGAATTTCTTTTTTCTATTTATTCCCACACGAGCTTATCACACTGCGCGCAAAGTTGGTTGCTTAATCCGTGTCAGGTGTTTCTTTTCACCCAAGCACTTCCTTTTATACAAAGCTTCCATCCTTCAGTCACGGAGCTTTGTATGTGGAATTTTGTATTCCGCTCTTTCTCCTCTCTACTGTGTTCAATGTAAAGCGGCCGGACTGATCAAAGAACCATGCTTAACTTCCAATCTGCAGTACTTTTCCAATTGCCGGGCAGTTGCTTCGCTATCTATTTTCTATCGTTAGTATATTTTGGTTTCTGCTGTTCTGAACTCGTTTCAGCGGACCTTCCCCTTGTCCGTTTCTCGTCTATTTCGCTCTGAGGAAAGCAGTCAACCATCTCAGTTTTCTGTATTCAAATGTCGGACTTCTATCTTTGGTCCTTTCTATTCAGGTCTGCCGGATTATGTAACTCTCTTCCCGATTCCATATTTCCAAACACATACAATCCAAATCTTTGCAAAAGCAAAGTTGTCCTCAATTAAATATTCTTCCACATACACCTTCCTTTACACTTTGCAACTGACTATGAGTTTTCCCCTATTTACCATTTACTGTTCACTTTATGCGTAGCAAAAGGTTCTCACCAATAGAAATTAACCATCTCTTTCCTATAAAAAATCAAACTATAACCTCGACAGTTCAGAGGCTTTTGTTTACCCTAGAATGATCATTTAAATCACCTGCCTGTTGAGGCGTAAAAAGAAGCCAGCGGAAAGTCAGTAGTTCAATGTTGTGAGTAAAATACGTGCTTGAATGGACGCTACAACGGTAATTGCTCAAAACATCAACGAGAATTATATGAAATGCATTCGCACAACATAAGATTTGGTTGCCACTCAAAAGATCACATGACTGAATATTGTTTTCCCTCACACAATCAGAACATTCTTAACGGCAATTAATGAAAATTATCTCAGGGAACTCACAATATTAGCTTGTTCGGTGGCCTGTGCCAGTGGCATATAACAATAATATGCTGTGCGCGGTTTCAGGTACTAAAACGTGAGTGAAAAAAGCTGCTCAGAACAATGTGATGGAAGGTACACGAATTGAAATTGTTTGTAAAACGCGATTGCTCATAGTTGTTACAACTAGATATTGTCTCAGCCTGTAAAAGCTGTATTTTCTAAGAAGAAATCATGTGTCGCTCATCATTGCAAATCCTAGAAAGACTTTACAGCTGTTCCAACACACTGGTCAGAAATCACCATTGCTGGACCTTTGAATTCAGTGGTTTCATCTGCTTTTCAGATAACATTCGCTCACGGGTCAAAAATATGGAGTACCAGAACCAATGTAAAAATGTTATAGTAATTTCACTCCAACAGATTCGGATACATCCAGACATTAGGAGTGATGAAAGTGAATCCGAGGGATCCCATATGTTTAGTGTAGATCAAACGGAGAAGTTTCTCAACGGGGATGGTGAGCTGATTCCCAAAATTAATGAAAAATACTCAGATTATGTTTCATTGTGCAACTGGCAAAACCAATTGTGATTTCTTTATTGGAAACTTCACTGCATCAGTAGGTTACTATTTATTTACTTTGTGAATATTTAAGTAGCCCCTGAGGCACCATACCTCGGGATAGCATTGTTAGACAATGAACCATCAACACGATCTGCAAGCCGCATTGAACAGCCTTAGCGTATTACAGCTGGCAATTTTAATCACTTTCATATATTCTTCTTTAGGTTGAGGGAACCTTATAAATTATACCACTCGACTTTAATTTCAGCTCAACAGCGAGTGTAAATAATTGTAATTTCTTTCTTATTTCAAAAATACCCGCTATCAGTGTAAGATTTTGCCTAGACCTAAGATTTACTTCGAAAGTAATCATTAACATTTTCAATCTGTCCCTTAAACTTTAAGGATACCGAATAGTAGTTCCACTGCAAAATTTCCCTGGTTTAGCAATTCACTCCCTTTCATCGCCTTCATTGTTTACACCAATAGGCATCGTACTTCACCTTGGGAAACACCTCATCGATTGTATTAATTTCCATTATAACCGGCGTTACCCAAGTGTAATTATTTCAATTCTATTCGACAGATCGTCCCAGAGACAGCAAGTGCAAATATTTGGAAGAACAATTTGTTCTGATTACAGCAGAAGTAAGATGCATGAATAAAATTCACATGGAGATGTTTTAAGCCATAAGTGTTGTCATGAGATGCTGTCTACCTTGAACCAAATCTTATAACAATGTTGAAGAACTAAACCGTCAACTAGGAGATGCACCTGAATCAAGGACCCTTACAACTGTTTTCACAAATTAAATAAACTTCTGCTATTCCTTCAGTCTACATGGTATTTAGGGCCAACGGCGACCGTCGCCCCGATCTGTTACTACACTCCCTGTTGGCAATATATGATAAACAGCTGGGAAAACCGCTTGCTGAATTTCTCAACCTCTCTTTGTCACCCGCAAAGATCCCTGATTGTTGGAGGTCACCCCGGTCAATACCAACAACCCAAAGTACCACTGTGGTGCTGGATGCCTTTTAATATGTTTTGGTGAACCAAACAGTGTGTGACGCAAATGAGCCCGTTTACTTAGAAAATCTAATCACTCAACACTTAATGCTGTAGGTTACAGCGTACACTTCGTTGCATTCGTCCAAGACAACAATGCCAGTACTGTTCGGTTGACTCTTCCTGATCAGGCAACATCGTTTGTTTCTCTCAAAGGAGGAATCCTTATTGAGCGTCTTTTTGAGTGTGGTCTGAGGCCCAAAGTTTTAGGGTCTATTGAACTACTTCTCCCGTAGTATTCAATCCAACTTAAATAATAGTACAAGGTCTTCTTCTGCGAACACCTATTATGGTGTCTTCCAGGATGATATTTGTCCCTTTTCTTTTATTTTACATACAGAATATTTTTATATCCCTGCTGCTGCTTGCTACTTAGCAATAGGTTGTGAATTCTTTGGTACAAATAGTTTCCTGTCCCGCTAAGTTAAACTTATTGAAAATCATGTATGATTCCTGTCCCGCTTCCGGTATTCTATTCTTTCTTTTACTTTTACTTCCTGCTATTGAATAAACAGTAATACCATGTACCTATTTTAGGAATTGGAAAGCAGACAATCAAAAGCTGTCATACGACATACGTGATGGGGGAAATCATTTGGTGGTAGTAGAATTCGGACACACGTCGTGCGGGGTGATAATTTGGTTATCTTTACCACCCGGCCATCACCTTCCTTGCGCTTATCAGCAGGCGCAATAATGATGCGTTTGACACCAGTATATCTAACTTTCCTGAATAGTCTCGCCGATCTTGTTGTCATTAGGCAGATTATTCGCAATGTTGACTCTGTTAAAGACCTGATTTTACTTTCAGCCATAGCTTTTCCTAATCCGCTCAAGTTGAAAACGTTTTCACCCAAATCCGAGGGCTGCTATTTTCTTTCTACAGGCTCACCAAACCTTATCCTTCAAATTGATTTATCACATCCTTCCGCAATGATTATACTTCTGTTCAGTTTTTCTGACTGGTTGAACTCAAAAGTACCGTGTACGTTGAAATTTTGTCTTTATATAAAGACAAAATTTCAACGTACACAGTACTTTTAATACATTTAATACATTGTTTTGTTTAAGTTATAATTCTTTCGTTTTTAAGTATCTCAAAGTATGTGAATGGTTTAATTGATAGAATGGCTATTGGTGAATTGCATTTTCTACACCCCGAAATCTGGGAGGCTATGCTAAATCCCCGAAAACATCCTAAATTTAACTGCGATCTGTATCTACATCCACGTACAGAAAACGTACCATTTCGAACTATGTCTGTCTCCTGTTTAGTTATAAGGCGAAATCACTGGTCTCAAGGCAAGACTCTTGCCTTAGAACTCTCCTATAAAAATGCCAGTTGTAGTTTGTTTTGTTATTCGATCGCTGAAAATAAACTTATTCAACCGATTGTATATACCTCTGCTAGACTTTTGAACACATTATTCAGCTATTTGAACAGTGCAAGCGACTAAAACGTACGACAACGAATAATATGAAGGTTGATTCTTCTGTTGATCTCTTATGTTGTAGGAATTGACAAACTGTTCATCTGTGTAGGCCAAACCCCAGTCGCACATGCTGTCCAAATTATCATGCATACAAAGATATGAGCTGAGGATAACGATTGCGGTTTGATTGTTTGCATTTTTGACCGCTATAGGCTCTACATACTAGTAGCTCAAAAGGATTATGTAGCCGTCAGAAGGCCCCGTGTAAACAATATGAATGCATTGCCTAGGTTTAGTTGGTTCATTTTAAGAAACTAGTGCTTCTAGAGAGCCTTATGGTTTCATGTTTTTGTATAAATTCCAAACCCGGACTACATGCTGGTGGTCTTCGTCAGATGATGATGAAAGCGCTACAAATCGAGAACGAAAACTTAGATCTACGAATCTAGCTGAGTTTATTGTTTTCTACTGGACTGAATGTCTGTCATGCAAATGCAACCCATCTTCCTCTTCCGGCAAAACCCTTTGGGGTCAATAACATGCGTCGTACTTAGCAGTAAAGGATTTTCGCCTCCCCGGTGTTAAATATTGAAGTTTATGAGCTCGAACAAATATCTGTTTCGCTTTCTGAAATACTTCTCCATATGAACTCCGCCATTGCCACTTCACCTTTTTCAGTAACAGGCTTAATGGTGCTAACAGTTGCTGTTCGTGGCAGGAATCTGGAATGGGGAACAAACATGTTCACAATAGACAAACCTCTGTTTTGCTGTTTGAAGCAGGGGTCTGTCGGATGATTCTGATCTTCTCCTGAATCTGATGTTTGACTGTGACTTCCAACTTATTCTGACCACAGAATGAAAAGTTTGGAAACAGTGTATTNATTCTGGGCGGAACACTTCGATAATATCTCATTGGCTGCTGGTCAGTGAATCGAACGAATGAGGAAAAGTAAAGCATTATTGTGTGATGGTCAAGGGGTTCAAAAGGAATTAAGGAAATCAAATAGAAGCAGCGGTCGTATAAACCCGCTTGCAATATCAAGGAATTTAAAGAATGCGTCACGGCCAACGGACATGACAGCATCAGCATCAATAAGCTATCTATATGCATTTTTCACTTTCAATAACTACATATTTAAATCATAAAATATTTTTCTTGTTGCTATGGCACACCGGACAACAAAATGGAAAAATTATTTGTCTTAAAGACGTCACGGTTGACTGAAGCCGGTCAACCTCATATTCGTTTCTCAGAGGAAACTCACCTAAAAAACAGTCCACCTAATTATAATTGGCCACCTCGGCGTTTAATCGCTCAGTTTTGAGGGAAGTCGAAACAGATTTTGCAGTATCAGTTACCGTTTTCATGGAGAGGGGAATGCACAACAAACGTTGCTACAAAAATATCGAGAACACCAGATTGAACTAACCTTTGTATGGTTCCCATTTCTTTGGAAACTATCTAATTGGCCCTTCATTTTACTTGAAGATATAGACACTATCAATCAAAATTAAAAGAGGTTGGTGTGGTTATCGTTTTCTCCCCAACATCGGTCTCCAGCCCCTTCATTAATTAGTTTGACTGGTATGGTCACCTGACTGGTTTGATCACCAAAACGCAGCTGCACTGCATCAAACTGCCAGTTAAGTCACCATTAATTTACTTTCTTCGCTGCAGCTTTTTCCAGATATAATATTATTTAAAACGATTTTATTGTTTTAGTTGCAATAAAAAATAATGATTGGGGTTATTTGCATTTGTTTACTTTGAGTACATCTATTTTAAAAAGACACTGGACTAATACTGAGGAACACCAGTAGTGCTTGAGAAAGCACCCGCACTTAAAAAGCCTTCTCTGATTAGACGAATAATGCTTCAGTATTTTCATCTAACACCTTTTACTTGGGTTCCCGCTAAGGGAAAAAGGTACACCACCAACAAGTCTTCAAAAGGATAAAATAATTTTCCAGTACTCTCTCTCGGCCATTACATGCATTACACACGAGCAATAAAATGTGTGAAGCCAACGGGAAATTAACAAACTCCTAAGGAGTAATCCCCATAACAATAAGATCCTTGCAGAAGTAGGCGAATTCCCACAAGATCAACACCAACGTACGAAACTAGCTTTTATTTTTCACTTCATCGGCCTTCAATTGCGGCTTTTTAGATTGATACTCTGATTTTGTCCTTTATATCGGCACTGAACATTTAACTTTTCTCTTCAATTTCATCATCTTACACAAGTTGAGGTAAATACTGATCAGAACCAAATACAAACTTACTTTGCCTTCGAGATGATTGATCAAGCTCTTGTAACCGAATGTTAATTCATCATGCGTAAACATCACCGGTTTCATTTTACCTTTTTATAAATCAGAAAAAGATAATAAAATACTAAAATTAAAGTAAGCCGAAGTCTTACTAAACCAAATGGAGCCATCAACATTTTGAAGTCATTGAAAAAGGGTTCATCGGAGAGCAGATTGATAATGTATCATAAATTTTCATGCTCCTAATTTGCCTAATCAACATTACCATTGTTTCGTCAAAGAATAGAGGAACACAACTTCTCTTGGTTAACCCCCCCCCCGCCGACCCACATAAACCATATGCAGTGCAAGTCGGTGAACAAAGATGCACTCAACAAGTTGCCTTCAGCCCCATTAAAACTGCCCCGATAACTTCATACTGCAACACCAAGAGCGGTTGCAAAGTTATCACAAAAGCAGTTTGTCAAATCACGCTAGAAAACTAACCATGACTTTTACCATGATCACTTAACTTCAACCGGAAGGGTGTGACCTCACCAATCGGGCTTTCGTTCTCTCTGCCGTTCTCTATGTCCCAGTTCCTTATACAAAACCACTGGTTTTATTTAAAATCTTTCAGCAATCAAATACGCATCACCCAATTGAAGAACGCACTTCTTATTGCCTAACTTTTTCTCTCTCTGTATGTATATTTATATATATATGTGTGTGTGTGTATGTCTGTGTATACTCGGTTAATTCGAGATAAGCAAACATTACGTGGCACTCGCAAAACCAGTGACGATTAGTGGACCGACAGACTTACAAACAGCACATAGTACGGAAAGACTGTAATCCCATTATCTCATTCAATCCATTTAAGTTTGACAATGAATTTGAATATCGATTGAAACGTTACAATAAACATTTTACTATTCAGTGCAAGGCGCCATTCTCTCTTGAGATATACATTTATATTACCAATTTATAATCTGCCTTCCGTTGGTAAATTTTGCTTAACTATGGATCTTATACTGCCCATTTGTGAATCATTACTGTCATCTTAGATGAGCTTTTGTGGGTTAACCGCGATTGACCGCAACAAAGCTGGTTTAATGGCTTTATGATATATTACGTAGTATCTCAGTGGTTGTACAAAATTTCCTTATAAGCGCACGACCGGTTTCGCGGTTACAGCAGTTTACCAAACCTGCTAACTCGACCCTCTGTCGTACAATCATTCATGTACCTGATCCCCAGATATATATGTAGTTTCGACACTTTCAGATACCTCGTTGTACATATTAATCGGAAAAGGACATTAACTCAGCTTTTCTGCGGTTAGTAGCTTCTAACTCAAAATAATAATTAGAATCATAGTAAAGATTCACAAATAAACAGCACAAAACCAGCGTATCAATAAAATTTACTCCTTGTAACATACTTCTCATCGTGTTTTGTCATCAACGTACAGCTGGACTAAAAGCGGTAGTATCGGTCTTTGTCAAAAACCACCAAAATTCGCTGACAGATATTCTTTGGGTAGGGTTTTTGTGATGAACAATCAGTCATTCCGAAAAGTTACTTTACGTGTCCCGCGCAAAACAACGAAAAATAGTGTTCCGTTTCAGTTTATACAACCATTCAACATGCACTATCGTGCGCCGGTTTTGGTTGCTGTGTTTTGACTGGCCATTTGGATGAACATGAGGAGAAAGACAGGGAAGGTTGAAAGTAGAACCGGAGAGAAAATTTAGGATTCAATTGCACTAATTTTGCAGAGAAATCGAGAAGATGCATGAGTGCCACTGTTTGCGACACCCAGGCCTATCATTCAGTGTCTCTAACCATCGGGTATGATCATCCCGAGGTCCCCATCCAGGGAGCCTAACGGGACCTATGTGACCCAGACTCCTGGTTAGGGTTTTCATACCCTCATCCCAGGTCTTAGCTTGACCATCTTTGACTTTCTTCCACTCACTACCTGCCTCGGCGAACATCGCTCGCCGTGGCAGCCTATCTGGTGACATGCGTAACACAACGTAATCTATGGAGGTCGACTATTGGCTCCAGTGGACGAAAGTATTTACCTAAAACTGCGTCTAACCTCAGCATTGTTCGTCCGGGTGCCCCACCAGATTCGTGCAATGCTGCGTAGACAGCGGTGTTCAGACAGGGACAGTCTATCTTTATCCTGTTTTCATAAAAGTGTAATCTAAAAGAACCATACCAAAGGAATGTGCATGTGGATAACAATGACGTATGCCATTTTCAGCTACCCGGACGGAAGACTCATAACTATAAAATATATCCTGATTCCGAAATTAAAAGTTCTGAGGAAAACAATAACAATCGAAAGCCGTTTGTCTAAAGCATACCGCAATACATGGTGATGAATATGATTTCATGGTATTAAAGTTGTCAGCAACAATGTTCATATAGTGTAGTTTAACCTGCTTTGTAACCGGAGTCGTGAACGAGCTGTACGGGGATGACAAGCACGTTGTATCCTTAACAGTGGCAGGGGCAGAAACCTGCATATATTTTATTTTACCTCCAAAGGCGGCCTATTAGATTGTTCCCTAAAGAGCGGGTCATTAAGGAAAGAAATCTATCAG
>UZAN01043866.1:18241-29175 GCA_900618425.1 Echinostoma caproni
ACGGAATTTCTAAACTCGATAGAATACAGTGAAGGTACGTCAGTTTCACTCATGTGATAGCTCATCAGTAGCGCATATCTACCGACCCCTTCGGAATCTGAACTCAACCCATGTCAATTTGGTTGAGATAATCACACAGCTCACGTTCCATTCTTTTCTTTAAGGATAGGAGAATGCCCGGCAAAAATAAACAGACAGTCTATCATTGAGGACGACATCAGAAAACGTGATCAGGCCCAGTTGGAGCTAGTTATCTTCAATGCAAAGAATCTATACCTTTTGCAAGTCAAGTCGTCTCAGTATCATAGCAAGATGTCCTCGGATTATTTCAAGATGTCCGGGAATCATTTCAAATTAGCTGACGGAAATGCTAGTTTTAAAATTGGAATGTTTTTAAAATGAACTCTTCTGAGTATGGGCTCTGAATTCGATAATCTTCATCACCGAAATCATACAGTCTTACTTCAACACTTCCACCACACAAAGTAAACCGGGTGAATTACGGTTAACTTATGCCATCCACAAGTAGTAATTCCAAACTGTGTTTGAACAATCTTATTGCCACTGACGCATTTCTCGATTCAGGTTCACCATGGGAACACCACCGTGGTCGTTCTTAGAATGGTGATTACCGAAGCCAACAATCTATACACATGACGTGATATTACCTAGGCTCGCGGATCTGAAAAGGAGGAAGACATTTTTCGACGCAAGGTTTTATGAAGGAAGTTAAAAGGAAGGAAGATTTTCAGACCTACGTCGATGTCTTGGATAAGCATGCAGGCCTCCAGAAAAAAGATTAAACAAGCTCTAACTTATGGCTACTTCCCGTAAATAGCTAGAAGTGTTCGGTACTGATGAATGATTCACAGAACCCAGCTATCAAATATTACCTCATCACACTGAGAATCCTCACTCTTCATTTACTGTCTCTTTGTTTTCGCACACGTTCACATCTGTCTTATTCATTCTTGACTATGCAGGTGTTGATCAAACTCGTGCAACATCACTCTCATTTTGGAAATACATTTCAATCTTCAATACCACAATTGAATATTGATGACTATGGATCAAATGTATTTATTTCTGATTTTATCTCCCACAGCTATTTTCTTAGATCTTTTCAATCACCGTTTGAATCTGCACGACCCTGAGAGTTGCGGTAATATTTGTAGCAGTTCGAAAGTGACAGCTCACATTTGGGAGATATTTCATGCAAAACATTTTGACTTTGCTCTTATGCATCGCTGGGATTATTTTACGATAAGGATTGAGTCGAACAGTATGAACGATCAGGGGCAATCTACGCGTACCCGGGCAGCAATCAACACTACATAGTTGAGACAGGCAAACAACTACACCACCTACATGAACATCAGCCTGGTAATGGTAATGAGTCTGCCGTTCAGGTAGTTGCCAGTGGGGGCTGCAACAAACCGCTCTGTCGTATTCGGCCTTCAATTTCAATCGCAGCGTTTCTAAAGAAAGTGCGCAATCTTCGCTGATCCACCCAACCAGTTGATCCACTTCAACCTCACACAAATTTCATCTCCGAGCTCCACCGTGAACTCCAGCTATATAACCTTTCTCCCGAGCATGTACCCAACGGTTAGCTGTACGCTGATGCACACCAAGAGTGGTAGCAACGCTCTTCCAGTCATCATCCTGGTCGAAGGTTGTTAAAACTCACTGATGGATGTCTTTTGGATAGGGTTTCCGTGATGAATGGTCAGTCATTACGAAACGTACTCTGCGTGTCCTCAACGAAATGGCAAAAGTTGTAGTCTGCAAACTGCACACTAAAATTATATGTATTTGTGTCAAAATGATGTATATATTGACCGTGGGTCATTTATTGGTGCCAGAGAATCACGCCAAAACGTGATTGGTTGATGGTTCGGCGGAGTTGACACATTGCAAACGCTTAGGTCTACAAGAAAAGACAAAGATATGCCATGGGATTGAGGTGTGTGTGATCAAGGCACGTCTCATAACCGTATACCTCGCGCTTCAACGGTAGGTTGAGAACTCTGTTCCACATAGTGGCATCGCCAGGAAACTTGAACAGTACGTTCACCTGTGACAACCGACGAGGTCCAATGTAGTAATCAGAATAGTATTGAATTTAGGTATACGAGGATCCGTACTGTACTGCTCAGAACTGAATTGGCTCCAACCCAAACTGCAGACACCAATGAAAGACACGAGGAATTGATAGCAGCAAATGCTTATGTTTATTGATAGAATTAGAGCATGTTTTATAGAAGAAAATATCTCATATGATTGGTTGAAGGGCCGTCGTCCAATTACGTAACCGTTTGCGCCGACGCATCATATGTACTAACTCGGATGTCACGTTCGCCCAGTGTACCATTGGTCGAGCTTCCTGAACGGTGATTGGATGACATGAAACTGTACCTAGTCCTGCATGGATTGCGGTCACGGAAGCCTGGATCACCAAATCAACCCAACAACTTGAGCCTATGCTTAATGTATAAGATACTTGAACGACTTGACACTTAAATGATAGCCGGCTTTATGTCGCTCTATCGTCATGTTAACTTCAGAGCTCTGACTGACTGTTTTTGAACGCACAAGCTGGGACTGGTTCCACGGAATCGCGATCGCTTCGGCTGTTGACAGTGAGCGATGCTTGATCTGCTTCGAAATCATCATAGTGATCGTGTAGATTGGCCTGACTGCTTCACTCATTCTGACACGATTTTCGGATCCGACCAAATGAGACATGATCACCATACCCCCGGGCCTCGTCAATCCTCGACTAAGCCAACTGGGGCATTGTTCTCGAATGCGCTCTCTAGTGATTCTCTATCAACATTTAGGCAGCATCGGATTCGGAACCTATCCTCCTCCTCTGCCGGCCCGAAAATCACACGACCGATTGGGATCGTTTACCGATTGGTCGGATGGTTCAGCCACATGGCCTTGACTCAGCTACCCAGAGCGAGAAACCACATCTTTATCACGGAAAAACCTATTTCCAATTAGTCAAAAGGGTTCATTGCAACTCCGTGAGATAATGTGCTTACCTTCAGAACCACTGGTGTAGAGAACAACGGCCACTTCGTTGGGTTCGATATCCTGTGGGAAGTTTAAATCGTTAAAAAGAAGTGTATCTGAAATTTGGGGAAATTTAAAATTCTTTAGGAATACAAAAAATCGATGGATCATTGTAACATTTTGTGCATCTTTACTTTTTACATTGCCACTATCGACTGTTGTCACCGGTCAAACTCTGTTCGGACAATCTTCCTTGTTTCCTGCTTCCTCAGTGGTCGATTCTAATCCGTCTTTGTCCAGACAGACAGCCATCTTGGTTCGCTCGCTATGTTGTTCTACACAACAGGCGTCGGTGCTCTTTGTTGAACTACCGGTTAGATGATGTCAAACGTAAGTTTCTCTTCGATTTCAACCATCTTTGCCATACCGTTTGTTGACGTATTGCTTTCTCACAACAGAACCATAACAGACAAAAACCTGAAACATTCCAGCTGGCGTCTGATATCGCCATTGACCTCAAGGTATCTGTTCGAGCAAAAACGAATCTGATCACAAATCTCGTGACAAGTTATTGCCAATTCTTTTGAATCATTTTTATTCAAAATATAACAGTGGTTCATTCAAAAGTTGTCCTTTTTCAGTAAACTGACCTTCGCTTTCATTCTTGTTCCACACGTATGTATCAAAATGGATAAACTTATAAAATAGAAAATCCAAGAGTGTAAGTCGGATATGCAAGAAAAATAAAGTACAAATTATTCGTTTTAATTTGAATGTAAGACGCTATGAAATACCGCCGCAAGGAGGTGCATGGTTGATGGTTGTTAAAGATGAACTGAAATGAACGCTTATAACGAAAGACTTGCCAGAGTAGGCGAGAACATTGTTCTTCCCATTGCCTGAAAAGAATTTTAAAACAAAATATTCCATTTCATTTATTTCTCAGAAGGAAAATTCGTTTCAGGATTGCATCAGAAAACATTAGGAAATCACTTATCCTGTTTGTTTCCATCTTTTTATTGCCTTATGAGTGTATCATTAGTTTGATAATTCCCTCCGACCCTGTGACACTTAAGCATACGTTATCTCTATCGCTGGTAAATAGGATAGCAGCATACACGTATGAAAAATAATGAAAACCTGTAAGAATCAGTATTGCTATGCCCGAGATAGGGGAAAAGTTATGTCTGATACACAAAGCAAACAAGCAATCCACATCCATTAAAACAGTCCAATACTATGAGCTTAAACAATGTTACCTCTATTGGTTCCTCGGTATCGTTTTCGGTGTATTCTATCAATAAAGATATGAATTGCACACTCATGATTTCCTATCCTATCGTCGAGGGCATAATGGAGCAATATATGTTGTCGCTATTATCCGCCGGGTAATATCTGCATATAAATAATATATACGTATAAATAAATACGCAATACGAGAGTGACATTTACTTATTTGATGAAATGTAACTTGAACTCCAGAACAGAAAAGGCAATAATCATTTAAATTGGTTTTTCCTAATTAATTAACATTCAAATGATTGTGTAAGTTCTTGGAATCGCCTCAGGAACATGAAATATGGTAGTGATCCGTGTTGAGTACCACTGCCAACAAAACCATTGTCAACGTAAAAAGTCGGAATTTTGGAAAATCTTGCACCCACCATAAACTCTTCGTAATAAAGTATATTTGCATTTTGTTCGTTTTCCCGTTTAAATCGATCCGAATGCTGATCCCGGTTAAGCAAAATGTAGTTTTTCACTCGAAACCCAATCAAATCGACAATTGCTAGCGCTTGGTCTGCACTGCTACAGACAACAATGGAGACTGGTACTGAAGTGCAAGTGACAGACAGGGGGAATCAGATAACAATTATGAGAAAAATAATTTGTTCAGTTGAAACTTGCGACTGATTGGTTATAAAAATATATCAGTTTTCTATGTGTGTAGGTATGCACAGTTAAGCTAGATAAATTATTTTCAAAGTATACAATTAAACACTAATCTTTGTGTACGGTTTGTCGCTGACTTCTTGTGCTGAATAAATAACAGCATCGCGAGCATCCGCAGTAGTGAAAATATTCAACTCTACCGAATGAAATAAAACTTTCGCTGAAAGAATGACCACACTAACCACATAAACTTTCCAGATGTCTGATCCCGGAGCCTTTTAGACAACTTCATCCAGTGACTGATCCGTAGCACTAATGGGTGCTTCAATCCCAGAGCGATTGTGATCACTGGATGAAACACAAAACATGATTCTTGTTTCGGAAAATCGGACGGCAAAGTTTTTGTAGGTGGAAAAAAACAGTGCAAAAAGGACTTTTAGCCGTGACGTTTTCCTAAGAAACCTTACTGAATCCATCTCATCAGGAAATTCATGAAAAAATTTAACAAACAAACCACTGGGGTAAAGGGTCAGCAACTCTTCTAACTTCACGCTAATGCAGGTAACTGTCCGCTATTTTTCACTGTCGACTGCGACACCAAGCTGCCAAACTGTGACATTTACCTATTAAAATCTGAAGAAAAACTGCAATTGGAATGTTGTCTTAAGTACTTCTAAAGCGTTGATCTTTTCTGATCACCTCTAGTGGATGAGGATACTGAGGCTGGTGAATTATTAAGTGCCTTGGGTATTCCACGATACCTTTCCGCTGCAAAGATTACAAGATCATATCGAATTCTGACCAATTTAGTTGGAGATAAGGGAAACCCAGTTGAAAATTGTTTTGCATTGTATTATATCGTTACACTAGAGCGAGCAAACGTTAACCGTGGACCAGGACCGGTATAGAGCTCACCGAGTATAAAATTTACATTATTTTATTGTTTGATTCTGATATTCGTCGTGGTAGATGAGTTCACCATGGTTTTCCACCGGTGCTCTCATATAAGCACATTCATTCAGTTTATTAAAGGATTCATCTCAGTGTGTTGATTTGATCTCGCATAAAGAAATGGGCTCGATTGTGTGTAAAACAACTTACTATTGGCCTGTATCTCCACACGAATCACTATTTCGACCAATGGTAGGTTGCTTCTGGGACGCTGCAACGGCCTCCGATTGCAGTCTGCGGTAAAAGATTTATCGGTTTGATTAGACCGAATAGAGTGACCGTCGTTGGCCAATCCTTCATTAAAAATGCATTCTATGCTCCGGATGATAATGTCGAAGTACAGCGCGATTGCCCTATCGTTTACCATCGTCTCGTTCATCTCACCCGTGACACTTAACAAGTGACTTCCCTCTGACGCTCTCTGCGAGTTGATTGGATCATATTCCGCGATTTGCGGCAACTGAACTCCCTCACCCTAACACGAGACTGTCAAACCGTCGACTTGTACGTTTTGTCATACTCTTGTTGTTACGTCCAGTCTATCCATGTGGCGAAGGCACGCCTGCTGCACAGTCGAAGTCCACTGGGCCTGCCTGAGACTCACAGCTGTAAAAAAGGTGTGGTTTCTCGCTCGGGTTAGCTGGGCCAGCACCGGGGCCCTCGTTGCGGCTGAACCATCCGGCCGATCGATAAATAAACCCGATTCATCATGTAATTTTCGGGTTGGCATATTATCCAATCAGATCGCAGAGAGGGTCAGAGGGAAGTTACTTGTCGCGGGTGAGAGAGACAAAACAATGCCAAACGATGGATCAATCGCACTGTATTCGCGACCAGCAAACACGCCCACGTCATTCAAGTGAGACCACAAACTGTAAACCGTATGCGTCGTGCACTGGGTGCATCATCTAGCGAGCACGTCTACGTGTGGTGGTGTTCGTAGACGAAGAGGAGTCTCTTAATTCAGCCGTGCCAATTAGCTCTCAACATGTCTCCTCTCATTGTATTCAACTGAGCGTGAAGTGCAACGTTCAGTTATACTATTATACTATTATCATGTTTAATAACCACCCACTTTAGCATTTCGGATAGGCATTTAACCCCTACTGTAACAGTATCAAGTGGTGCGNTATGTTCCTAGGCTAATAGGTGTGCTTCATCATCGTTTTGGCATAAAAACAGCAAAGCTTAATTGTCTTTGCTCCGTTTGTTTCGGTTTCACTTGGCTAAAAGATGTCTGTTGAGAATATGCGAGACATATATAGATAGATTCAGTTCTACTACCCGATCGAGAGATGGGTTCGCTAAAACTCACCTAGTTGCGACACAAATAGCCTTGGAGGCTCTCTGACCTGGTTGCATGATTTAATACTCTTTGAGAATTTATCATAGCTCATCCTGAATAAAATTAGTCAATCAAATCTCGTACCATAGATAGAGAGAGAAAAATGCATCAGCCAACCATGTTCGGTGCCTTGATCAAATGACGCACAAAATGAATTTCCAAGATAAAAAATAACCAATTTCATTCAGAAATTTTCACTGATTATATTTCTACTATTCACTCAGCCAATTAACTGATCGAAAGCGTTCTACCCACTATTGTATGACGGACAGGTATAGGGCGTTCGAGACAGTTGCGGCTACATCACAACAGCACATGCCCAAATGCACTAACTGATTCATTCCAGTCATGTCAGTCAGAATGGAGTGGGCAATCTGTTTGGTATCTTCAGATAGGTGAGTCCATCGGCGGGGGATCTGTGAACTCGCTCCGGTTGCGAATGTATTACAGTGTGAACAAAATTAAGGCACCACAACAAGACTCGGCATCAAATTATTTTAGCGGGTGTGACATTGAATTTCGGTAGGAGTTTGGTTTCTCACGGGTGGTAGTTGGGTTTGGGGACCAAAAACAGACATGCAGACAGCGTACCGTTCAAGAGTCATGTTTTGCAAAACAGCCATGAGCTAAGCACACTCATTATCACGATGATAACGAACGCAACCACTCAACCGTCAAAGTCGAATGGGGCCGTTCATGTGGGTGATGTGGTGGCCTATCGACTGAGGTAACACATAACGATAATCAAACCGATTTGTTTGATATCTTAGGACCAGGTAGGTTACCAGTACTCAAATCTGATAAAGAATGGTTTTCGAAATCTCGCGAGTTCAACCAAACAGAAGAAAAGAAAACACTTGTTGTTCTCCACGTTGTGCATGCGCTACCACTCGATTTTTTACACTAACGAAGTACATCTTCTGCAATTTTTCGACAACCGAACTACTTAGAGTGATCCAATTTGTTATAGCGATAACACCACTGAACGCTTGGGAAGCAAATCAAGTGGATTGGAACTATGACCCTCCAATAATTATTTTCCATAGTTAAATATGTCCCTGGAGGTTGATTGTAATAAAATACTATTCACACAACAAGCTCCGAAATCATCTTGCAGTTTCAAATTTGGATAAATGGAGAACTTGCTTCTAATATGAACTTTTGTCCACTTTCATATAACTTTGTCTGATGAAATGGATTCAACGATGCCACAAAACCTGCTACCTATCAATTGTCCAGTTTGTACACTACGTAACATCAAAAGTACTATTTCGAAGAATCAAGCGGCCAAAAACAGTTGCGTAATTTCAAACAAAACAACAAAGTGGCAAAAAAGCTCGTTTTCAGTTATTCGTATTCACACAAATACATCCCAATATGTATCACCACTTGGAAATGAAATTACCTCGGGAAAACAAAATTTAAAACAATCGCATCACATAAATTTTTTTATTCCCCCAAGACAATTTTATTACCGAGTATTGGTATAAATATATGTATAAGTATGCATATTTATTGTGATGTGTTGGCATGAATACGAATCACCAAAATCGAGCTTGTTCTGCATTCTGTTATTTTGTTTCGCATGTGCTCTGTAGGACTATCTTGACATTATATATGCAATTCTGTCTGAATTATGGTTTATGTCGGATGTGGGTTTTTCCCTCATCTCATCAACCTGACAGCATATACAGTGAGAGAGAGACTGAGAGCTGCAAATGCTCGAACACGAACTCACTTTCATCGAAAATGCTTTTCATGATCTCAGGCTTCATATTCATGTACAGTGGCACATAGGCGTATCCATAGGCCGCGCAAGCCAACTGGGTGATGACCCACTGTATCACAAAGAAAGCAGTGATGATATGATACAGCATATTTGACCCAATGAATCATTCGTATGGAAATTGGTTCAGGTTAGTTTAGCACCGACCTACCTCCGGTGAATTCTCGTGCAAAATCACAACAAATTCGGTTTTATTCCCTTTCGGACCGGTAGTCTGTCTCATAGCGGATCCAAAAGCTCGTACACATTCTGATACCTGAATCGAGAGTTATCATGAAATTGTGCGTCTGCAAAATTAAGGGAAACCCGTACTTCGGCATAGTTCAACCACGTATATGGTTCTTTGATCGATTCTCTTGCTCCAAGACACGGACCGAAGTCTAAAACATACAGATCCTTTCACATTGAAGTCACTATGACAGGCAATTATGCAATGAAGTTTCCTTAAAATGTATTAAATAGTATCAGGTTTTTGGTTTCAATGTGATTAGTAGCACATTTGTTTATTTGAAGAGACAACTTGCTAACAATTGGATAAACATTAGAAAATATTTTCTAATGAATCACAATTGACAACATACCAGTCCGTAGAATTCAGACAACCGTTGCCGGTATGCTAATTGTGTCAATAGTCAGTTTGGAGGAGGAGGAACAAAGGAATGGCCTCCAAGATCATCAGATCTGTGCCCCTCGGATTTATTTCTGTGGGGATATCTGGAGAGAACAGTTTATGCCCGAAAAACGAGAACGGTCGAGGAGCATAAACCGAGTGTTGTGGCGCAGTGCGAAAGTATTCCAACTACTATCATTCTGAGGGTGGAAGAAAACTATCTTCACCGGATTTTTCTATGCAAGCGACAGAATAGAAAACATATGGAACAACTTTTATGATATGAATATATCTTTCCGTAATATTTGTTCTTTCTTTCTTTCGGAATTCTATCTCCGAAGTAGTTAACGAGATCGTAAAAGCGTGAAAACAACCAGTTGGGAAAAAACAAGAAGCGTTTTGCGTGGGCCTACATTAGGGGATATTGTTGTCCGTTATTAAGACAATCTCAGTTTTATTATCTGTTTACCCAACCCGCTTCGATAAATAGTGCGTGTATCTTAGACGAGTCAAGCGTTGGCCCAGTGTCATCATCGCTTGAGCATTTTCCATTCTGAATTTCCCACAACTGATTCTCTTCTGGGGATTCTCTACCAACACTTAGGCAGCATCAGATTCGGAACCTATCCTTCCCCCGTGCCGGCCCGAAAATCACATGACCGATCGGATTCATTTATCGATCGGTCGGATGATTCAGCCGCAACGAGGGCCCAGCTAACCCGAGCGAGAAACCACACCTTTTTTACAGCTGTGAGTCTCAGGCAGGCCCAGTGAACTTCGACTGTACAGCAGGCGTGCCTTCGCCACATGGATAGACTGGACGTAACAACAAGAGTATGACAAAACGTATATGCCGGTAATCAGGCAGACTCATTTTGGAGTGAGAGATTATAAGCGCCGTCAATCAGATCACAGAACGGGTCAGAGGGAAGTTACTTGATTAATGTCACGGGTGAGAGGGACGAGACGATGGTAAGCGATGGAGCAATCGCACTGTACTGTACGGGGACGATATTGTTGTGCTCTCGAAGACACCAGAGGAACATGCGCGTCGGCTGGAAGCGGCGCTTGGGAGAATCAAAAGTGCTGGCTAGAAACTAAGTGCAAAGAAATGCCAAATCGTTCGGGACACAATCACCTGCTTGGGTGACATTGTTGGTGGAGGTAAAATTAAACCGTTGCCCGAGATGGCTGAAGCGATTCGAATTTTTTCTCCTCCAAAGTTCAAACGCCAATTAAGATCGTTTTTGGAATTATTGGGATACGACGCCAAATTTGTACCGCACTTCGCTGAAAAGACTGCACCCTTGTTCCAGTTGTTGATAAGG
>UZAN01043867.1:10620-34657 GCA_900618425.1 Echinostoma caproni
CAGGCTGGTTAGGACCTTCCGTGTTAAGATCACGATTGGGTTGTTCAGTGTCCACATGTTACGATTATAATTTGCATGAGACACCAGGAAGTTGATAAATCAGTGAGTAAAACTAGAAAAACTTGTTTCAGTATCTGCCTCACAAGCTTCACAATGTTCTCAAGGTATGTATGATTTATCAGCACTGCATGACCGCCGACATGTAAATCATGGAACGCTTTTCTTTTTTATAAAGATTATTGTACCATGATTTGTTTGGCACACAGTCTGGATCCAGACGTGTGTGAAAATATGTAATATATATATATATATATATGATTGCAACGATTGATGATTTTTGTGCAATTGGATTATCATATAAAGTTGACCATGTCTTAGTTATGACGTAGTCAGGAAAGTCATTAGGTGATCCGCGAAATGCGCAGAAAAGAATAGAATAAAATACGTTGTTCCACTGTATGCATTTTACTGATAGTAAACAATTTAATAGACAGTAAAAATGCTTTCCTTACCACCTCAACTTTCTGATTTACGGGTCTATTTGGATTTTTGTTTACTTAATAGCTTTTATCACAACCGCCACATACTCCCTGTCGTGGTAATTAACTGGTTTAATTCGCTGTCAGTGATGTAAGCCGTATGTTCAGAGGGCCAAGGTTTCAACCATCTGACTTGACAGCATGCGTATCCTTTTGAGGTCTTTTGTGGTTCTTCACTCCAATTTCCACAGCGTGACAACATTCCCTTGCGACGTTATAGTCTTTCATCCCTCATGCCCTGCATCGCAGTACCGCGTGCATAGTAAAATTCTAACTCCAGTGGGTGGTGGCGCTGTGGTTTCGTCGCTGTCATCAGCGTGCTTTGGACCCTATGGTCTGAGGTCCGAGCCCCGCCACCGCCACCGCCACCCAAATTTGGTGTTGGGCAGCTTTGCTGTCGCCGGGTTCTATACCACGCCTGAGCTAGCGGGGTATTGTGGTTCACCACTCCAAGTCCCGGGGCTTAAGTTGCCGGTCACCATCACTGAACAGCAGATTTTCGTGATTATGGGGTTCGCCCTGACTGCTGTTTATTACACACTGGTATGTAATAAAAAATTCCAATTAAATGTTTTCGCAGTAGTGCTATCTCAAAATTAGTAGTGTGTTTGAGGGATTTACCCTGAGAATCTTCTTTTTTATTTGTATGACATTATTTTGTGGCGAGCGTCTTTTTTGGTCACCTGGCAACTGAATTGGATGTTTGTTGACTTGGAATTTAAATATTTCAAGATTATGACTGAGAAGGGGGGGGGGGTAACAAACTATTCTATGAGCGTGACTATCTTACTACTCATTCTTCTGTCTTGAGATCGGTTGAAAGAAGTGGTTGGCAAATTTGTATATAAACTGCTGTCTGAACTTCGTTGTATGTGCTTACTTCCCAGACCTCATAAAGCCCGTTCTTAATTGTTTACATGACAGTAGTGGACATATGATTCAAAGAAAAGTACTTTTCAGTATGCACATTGTTATGTGATAAACAGCAAAAGGAAGAATCTCGTGGTCATGAGGACCTACTGTTCACTCTTGAAAACCAAAAGCCTTAACTCTGGAATTCAGAGTTGGGAACCACATAAGGCTCATGAGCGTGCGGGTAGGGACAAAAGCGAAGCTACACACCACCAAGGCAATCAGTTTTTTCCTTTGTTGGATCATGGATTGGTCATTTTTCCTAAATTCAATCATAAATCTTTCAGCGGAATCGAGTTTGACTTGCCCATATATGGTTTGTGCGTTGCCTAAACTATTCCTACTTTGTAGCGATTTTCATTATTTCAGTCTTGTTGAGTTGCTTCACCGGATACCTTTCAGCCGGAGTATTTCGCCAGACCTTCACTTCTCTGAAGAATGTTGATCTTGAAGTACTGTATCCTGTCTCCAATGTCTCAAACTTGCATCTACCGGCGGCCGTTTTTGATTCCACTACTGAAAAACCGCCGATCGCAAACAGAAAGCTGTGCCGCAAAGCGCTTAGCAGCATCAATTTACCCAGTTCAGCAAAGTATGTCTTTGTATCTATCAACCGATATGAACGGAAGAAAAATCTCCAACTGATTCTCTTCTCCCTGAGTAAGTTCACCCTGGTGTGTGTGTCTCAGTTGATAGGCGTGCATTGTGTTCAATGTCTGTTCTCTCCTTTATTTCATTATCCAACGATAGACTTAGTCCTACCTTGGGGTTAAAAGATTTATTTTCTACCATAGAATGAAAGGAACTGTGTTGAGAATGGTATAACATGGAACCGTAAGGGAATGTTGAGAATAAAGCAGGTCAGTGTGATGGCGTTTAGATTGAATCTTCGTACGCAGGTATTTACATCACCTAGTTCGCACGGCAACGGTTGGGTATAGATAACTGTTGTCAGTACCCAACTCTGATAAATTCTGTTACTTAGCTAAATATCTCGCGCATCCCATTGAAGTGTAATGTGTCTGACCAATCCAAGTCTAAGGATTTGAATTGTCAATGGATATAACTGACCAGTAGGCCCTCATGAATTTGGACTTCCTCCATTGTGTTGTTGGTAACAATAGGTTGTGTAATAGACAACAAATCCATAAAGTTCCCTTGGAATACAACACAAAGCCGCATATTTTATGTCAGCTGTTATTTGGTTGAGAATATGCTCCCGGCCAGATGCTTCCCGGAAGGTAGCAGAATGATGACAGTGGGTCAGATTTGCACACGTTATAATGTCTTCTGCGGCTTCCTATTGGAAACAGATTATTTTCCAAGCAAAAATCCAGCACGTCCTCGGTAATCGTTGCTGATTTACCCTGACCAATTGTTCAGCGAAGGTATATCCGCCTATTCACAATTAGCCGCCTAAGTGGCTTTCCTTTCATCCGCGATTAGGTGTCCGGTAGTGAACGACTACTCAGACCACAGTCTTTTTGCTTACGGTTTATGCTCACGAACCCGCGATTATGAGGAGGTTGTCTATAAGGAAGAGGTTTTTATTGTAGAGGGCCCCCATACGATTTGTTAGTAGCAGCAAACATAAACAAACGATATTGGTGTAACAAATACCGATCACCTGTTAGATACGAAAAATACCGATTCTGTCGATAGAGATACACGGTCAATCCAAAGCGAAGACCACCAACTGAATTGGGTACAAATGCGGTTCTATGTTAGTTTGTAAGTAACTCAAACTTTGTACAAACAGAGCATATTACAATAGTACAGCAATATGGGTTGTATAAACCACTCAAAAAGGAATGGTTTGGACCTATACAGGATAGCCATAGATTCAGATCGTTCAATGTAGAGACCAGCTCGCGTAGTCAGCGAATGAAAATGTGCTAATGACGAGGGAGCGATAATAGACGATGGCTCGGTGGAGGTTTGGCCAGTGCAATGAACCACGGCTCATCGCTTTTGGTGCTAACCTGGTGTAAAAAAACTGTCACAGACAGGAGGGCAAGAGACAGACCATGTATAATTCAGACCCGGTTATATGTCTCATAGACAAGAGAAGTGACTAACAGCAGTGTCAAAGTCCAATATATAATAAAGGAGCTAGGGGTGGGGCGGTGAACGGACAGATGTGTCAACAGGGTTGATGATGAAGCGGGGATAAATAAACGGTTGACCGTACTCAACCGGAACTACGTACGGACAAAAGTGAATTGAGTGACACGGCACGCACGGCATGTGAACGATGCGAAAAGCGGTCAAACGCTAGATGCCTAGTTAGATAAATAAAACAGATACAAGAGGCTGGGGGAGAGGGGCAAACCATGTGACGTGGATATACTAAGACCGAATAGGTTGTAAGGTAGAAACAATGTGAATTAAAACAGGGATCTTCGCATGTGCATCCTGAGATTGTAACAAACGGGTACCCAGCACACGGATTAAAGGCTCCTTTACAGAAAACTGCTTTCATTTTTAAGCCTAAAGCGTTTATCGCGCATTCTTGTATCAAACACTCCTCATTCTGCAACGTTTGTTATGCACAGTGTGACGCTTTTAACTTCTCTTATAGCTCACCATATTTCACTGTTTGACAAAGTGCTTTGCGCAGATCATCGAATATTTCATTAGGGTGATATTTCTGTTCTTTGAACTTCTAATGTCATTAGCGAACCCAAGATTTAGCAAATTACTTCTTTTTAAGGTAGCCCTGTACTACATATTGGTTGTAATTATTTAACTGGTCATTCGAAGTTGAGGTCATCTTATTCATTTGTCTTCTGATGAATTTTCCCCCATCAACCAGATCATTTGGTTCAGCACTGGAGCGAGTATTTTAGTGGGGAGGAAACGGTTCAAGCCAAACCACATGAAGTGCATGTGGTCATTGCCGGTGGTTACGACACTCGCGTGCTGGAGAATGTGGAATATCACGAGGAATTGGTCGAGCTGGCCCGTAACCTAAATGTGAGTGCACGTATTTTGATTCCGAATTGGCCATTTGCACTCATTTCGTCTTCTCCACGTTTTTACCTGCGATTGCACGCTGCACACCTGTTGTTTTCTAGAAACAGCCGTTTACCACTGGTCTGCTGCTCGTTACCCTGTGCACCCGGACGCAGTGTCTTCTGAATGAAGAAATCTGTTTAGTTTAGCTGAGATTTCAAACAACTCTGCTCGCATTCGCACGTTGATGTTTTGCCATTCTTAACTGTGACGATTGGTTATACGGACTGTTTTATAACCACGTTGCGAAGATCCCCTCTGTATAGATAAAAATTTGGCATATTGTGACGCGAATTCAGAACTAAAAGGTACACGTGTTGGAAGGAACGGTTATGTTCCCCATAAAAGGCTGTTCTTAAGGATATCTCTATTTTAATGGACTTATTCGCCCCAATGGACGCCTATACCATAACCGTTGCGTTCAAAGCTCAGAATCGCGCCACATTTGAACGTATTTCCATAGTCACCCGTGGTATATAGCAAAAATTTATGTAAGCATGCTCTCAGGGACGCGCTCGTGATTGGTTCAAGTGGTCGGTCGCTTCTTATAGCACGCTAGGTTGCAGCCGCTCTGCGTTGTGAGTGAAATTACAGTGCGTTATTCTCGAGCACCGCGTATCGACCTCCTGCTAACCACCGCACATTGTCGTTCTTATTTCGCACCTCACTCACTCGCCCAGTCTCTGTCAATAGCATTACTTTATCATCGCTCACACGACTGGCTAATTATTCTTTCGGATCGAACATGTAACGCGCATGATGCAGTCAGTACTTCCACGTAACTTGCATGGTGCAAACCGTTGATAAAAGCTAACCAAACTCATGCACTGGCTAAACGTACCGATCTTTTCTTATGCGATCGTGTCGTATCAAATTTTCTTGCGGAATTTTCTGTTGCGGAACGAGCACAGTTACTTAGGTTATGCTGTCGATCGGAGCAGGAAAAGTGTTTGAATCAAAGCACCAAAGGAAATATCACTGTCCAATCGGCTCACTGCGTTCAATCTCACTGGAACCTCGTTTGGAGCATGATTTTTCCTCATCGCCGTACGAAGTCAAACAGATTCCCACTTGATCCATATAAGCACATCCAATTTCTACGGATTCGGTGCAAAGGCAACCACGGGGTTAAAGAACAGAACAGAGAGTAGTTGTCTTTCGGGTGAGGTTAACAAAAACATCTTTGAGGTTGTCTACTGCATGCGAGTAAAAAGATCTGGCACCTCAAAGTCCGCCGGACTTTGACGAAAAAAATTCGAATGGGAAGCCTCTTCATGGAAGGTCATGCTCATAGATGATATCAGTACCTATCCTATACGGGGGAATGCGGATGGACCATTGTCAGCCATATCTTCTGGCCCGACTGCCAGAGCTTCAAGTGAACGATGATCGACATGCATCACACTATATTTCATCCTCTTGTTTTGAAATCGTCGGTATCTCTACATCGTTGAGTTGTAAATTATTTGTTTAAATTACTGTTTGGTAGACTGAAGTCTTGTGTTGAATTCGTGAAAAGTTCAGTGGCTTTGGTGGGACTCAAACCCACGCATGGACGCCGCCTACTCCTTTTTGTACAGAGCACGCTCCACCAGCTGAGTAACGAGGCCGCACGGATAGCACTGATCTTTTCACATGAGTTATTGCCGGTTTGAAAGGGATAGACTCTAATTTATTTGTCTCGGTGGAAGTTCAAGGCAACCGAGCACGTCATCTGATTCAAGTAGATAGTAAAGATTCAAATGCTTAAAAAATCTCTTTTAAACTCACAATGACTTGTGAGTAGTATTTGCTTTCAGCGTATTCCACGTGTTACTAATACGAATTGGATGCGATGCTCAGTTTTTCCATCTCGTTTTTCATCCTCATTCGATTCTTTTAATTCCTCGTTTCATGGTGTTTCTTACTTGTCTTACCACCCCCATTGGTATTCGAAGTTTATCGACTCTGATCGCTTCGGATTATCCATCAGGCGAAAGCTTTTGCACCTAAAACTGTTTGGATGCTCTTTTGTGTAAAGTGAAGGAGAAACATGCTTTATTGATCGCGATTCATTTGCAACTGAATTGAACCGCGAACCACGCAACCGGATTCGCCAAGGAGACCGCGGCTGGGGCCAAAACAAGCATCTGGACTGTAACGTAGAGAACTGGAGGGTCTAAGGCCCGAGCAACATTTTATTGCTATACACTTTACCAAATCGATAACACTGCAAAAATACCTGAATGCAGTAATTAGTAACCTATTCGGCTAAAGCAAATGTGTCACGAGTTGATGTGTGAGAAACAGGCGATGATATGCGAGCTGATGAAATCCGTGATCAGAACTTCATACTCCTCCCATTCCTTTCTGTCACGATGTAGTAAAAAAGGCAATTGAAAATTTTTCACTAACGCGATGTCGATAATTGAGATGTGATATTTTACTTCTTTGTTTAACACCAAAACTGACTTCAGTTTGATTATTCTCCATCGTTGTTTTTGCTGTGTAGATCGAGAAGCAAGTTACCTTTGTTCGTTCTTGTCCATCAGAAGTGAAAAATTTACTGATCGCATCCAGCGACGCGGTCCTGTACACCCCGGAAGGTGAACATTTCGGTATTGTCCCGGTTGAAGCTATGTTCCTCTCGCGACCAGTGATCGCTTTGGATTCTGGTGGTCCGAGGGAAACAGTTAGTCACGGAACAACTGGATTCCTTTGCCCAACTGAACCCAAAGTACTGCTCCCTGTCAACTATGCTACTCAAATGAGTCGGTGCGTTCTTCCAATCACCCAAAATTTGTTTTTCTGCCTGTTGAGTAATTATGATTTGAACCGTTATCGGTCCAAACCGCACGTCCACCGATTCACCGCGTTTGTAGGCAGCTCTGTTGGCAATGTCCTTGTTATGAGTTTGACGACATCCGGAGGCAGGGCGTCAACACAGATCTAGAGAAATCGAGATAATCGAAAGCGGGTAACTGTATAGCATTCGTGTTTTTTTGCCGGGACTCCCACATTCAGATGCCCAATATACTCCACTACCCGGTCAACCCGGTGAACCTATATCCAATAGTTCTAGGGACATTTCATACGTCTTGGAATTTACTTTTGGAATCAACATTTATCAAATACTCCAAGACCGGCTAACCAGCAGGGATTCGTTAACCCAGGGATTGGTTTATCGTTGTTGCAATGTGGCGAAAACACCCTCCCTTACACAAGGGTGAATTAAAGATTAGTCCTGGAAAGACAAAGTTGTTTACTACTGAGTGCGTCCCCAAGTCGCATGTATGGAGCTGGTCGCCAGTTTGATGTCTGGCGAACCGAAAAAGCGATCGCAGATAGTCAGTTGTAATGCTATGGGACACGGTTGGTTTTCGGTTAGCTGGCGTTCTTCACTGTTAAACAACACACATGTTTGTATACCCTACTGCGATGTGGAGGTCCCGACCCTCCGCTACATAAGTATACTGCCTCTGTTGTCTTTTGCCTAACCAAAAGAGGTGGGAAAAAACTGCACAATGGACCACTGAGTCGCTTGAAGTAATCTCATTACCTTGCAGGCTGTACTGGGTTGAACAAAAGCTGAAGGTACAAGCCCCACCCAAATGACGGTCAAGGTGCCATCAACTTACATCCTACTCTGGACTGGGTGACCGAGTGGGAAAGAAACTTCCAACAGCATTGAGTACCGTGTTTCCACGAATCGTCCTTGATATTAACGAAACTATATGCTCGCATCATTCTACGGCATCCCCGAGAAGCAAAGAGCCTCATTTCCCAGCGGTCTAGGTGGCCAATCAGCAAGCTAAGATTCTCCAATGCACAAAGGTAAAAAGAATAGTTTACTGAAATTTTAGGGTATCATAGGTAACAAAGGCGTCACAATGCGGACGCTACATAAACATCACTTGACTTTCGGAAGTTCGTCCATCTGAATATGGTAACCGGTGCGCCAAGGTTACAGGAAGGGACACGGCTTACTAGCTCCGTGACTTGGCTGCCAACTCTAATCTCCATGGCGTGGCACTGTGTGCATAAAAATCAGCCTTGACCTCATAGGAGCCTATTTCCACCGCCCCTCAAAGGTCACGTGTTTACGATCCTACATTGTATTGCAAGTAAGCCTGGATGATGCTTTTCTGTTATGATCAACAAACATTTTATTTGATAATCGGGCGAGCTTTTTAATCATGCGGTCAGGAGCTGCGCTAAAATCTGTTGGCACATGATTCGGGATACAAAAGTTTGAATCGCAGAAATGCGGGCGTTCTAAAATCATTTCGTATACTGTATTCTCTGCTTTTCTAAAAGGAACGGTACACTCTCTAAGCCCAATAACGTCTCCATACACGAACTCCGCGTGACTAGAATGTGATTGGCTAGCCTACAGCCCAGATTTGAACCCCCTTAAAAGTGGCTATGTTCAATAGTTGAGACTGGTTTCCGTGTTTTGGAAGATTTTCTATACTGTTCATGCACTGAAGATCACACATGTGCTTTAGTATAAATACTCTACATTTCGTGCAATTTGGAACCTAAATAGAAGTGTGTTTTGAAAGCTTTCGTGCGGTTCCGTTTCCTCCGAGGTGGTTAATAACTTCTCCCACCTTGTGTGACAATTTATCATTTAACCCAGTATCAAAGGGTCATAATTCAAGGTCGTCTGGTTTTACTATGCGGCAAAAAGTTGTATGACCGCCTTGCTACAATAGTCGATCAGTTTGGATTATTTAATTGGCGAGAAATTGCAAAAATTATGTTGTGATTGATTGGAAGCATTTTGCGCACTTTGTCAGTAATCTTTCCATCGTTTCGTTTTTTTGCTCGTGACTAATTATGCCGAACACCATCTCATAATGAACGAACTACTCCGTTCGCCTTATTATTCGAATTGGGTCTGGGTTGCATTATATCGACCTGTTTCATTGCTTAAATGTTTTCACTACAAACCCGCCAATCAGCAATAGCAGGAGTAATCTCCATTGGTTTTGGGATCATCTGGGTTGTGATAATCGACAATATAGATATTGGGGTGATAAAATATATGATACCCCAAGAGAATAAATACGGCATTAAGTCAGGCGATAACGGATCTGCCTCAAGTTCTGTGGTGACCTCCAAGGATTGAAACGAGCTGATTTAACCCATCGTTTATCGAATATCCATTGCAGCTCCTTTGGGAGCTGTGGTTCCACTGTTATATACCCAGGGTTCTCCACAATTTTCACAACGGAGGTCGTATTCTACCAAACGGAGCTGTTCGCACATGAGGACACTCAAATAGCTACAAGTGTTCCCAGTGATTTAAGCACTAGTTTGTAAAGTTGATGTTATTCTTATGGCTACTTGAGAAACACCAACTTCCGTTTTGAACTGTGAAAGAGTTAGTAAGTGGATTACCTGAGCAATTTTTTTTTGTTTGATCGCGTTTTCATGTATTGTTTTAGTCAATAGTTTGCGGTAATCAGTGCCATGGGAAAAACCCTCTTCGTCTGATTTCGACAGTCACGCAGTAAATTTAGTATGTAGTAAACTCTTAGCAGGCATAGGCTAACAAAAAGCTACTGCCAGCGAAGTTGTACTCTACCGGTTGCGTCTCCAATTCATGAATAGAACTGTGACTAAGCCATGAATAGATGGATATTGCCCCAATAAAAAAGTGATCGCGGACGGTCAGTGGTGAAATCCAAGGACGTACTGAGTGACCTCCTGGCAACAAAAAGCCACAGTTGTCCGCAGANATCATCGCTACGTGAGAGCACGAAGCCCACCACTTAATAAGACCAACAGCCATAACCATGCAGGTAGTTACTGTTGATCGAAGACCGGGGGTGCATCCATGACGAAAGACCTCGAGTGATATTCTGGATCTTACTTATACTGTATTTTCAAGCTTAATAGATCAACTCTTGGACACATTTCTCATTCATCCTACGGTATTGAACCGGACGACAGCACAGCTGCCTACCACCAAAGTTGGGTGGCGGGGCTCGAACCATAGGGTCCAAAGCACGCCGATGACAGCGACTTAACCACTGCGCCACCATCACTAACCTTGGGCGGCCATGATCCGAGACGTCAAATCCGCTCACCCTCTCGCAAGAATTAGTCGCTCCAAAGTAAGCATGTGTAAAACTGAGTCATCCTCCCACATCACCTTGCTGTAATCTTATCTTTCCGCGCACACCCACCTCCATATACAAACGCTTTAATAACAGTTATGCACGGCGATGTTTGTTCTTACCGATGAGATATTTTTACCACACACCGTGCTTTTGCATATGATGGATGGAAAAGGTAAATATGGTCATGTGAACTGTCCGTAATGCTCGGAATGACGGAACACATGAGCTTCATTCGGATGAGAGCGTGTTCATCGTATTATTGCTCGTTTTTTCACATTGATAACTAAACTTGATCGATTTAGTCTCGTTGCATGCATGGTCACGTCTTAAGTTAACGCAATATACACCAAAATGTGGAAGCAAGAGATTTGATTTTTCTCCTTTTTTAACTTCCATTCTACCAGCTTCATCAAGGACCCTAATTTAACTTTACGTTTGGGACGTGCTGGATATCGTCGCGCAAGGGAAAGGTTCTCATTCGCCGCTTTTCAGACCCATCTGTGTGACATTCTCCGGGGTATAAACCAGATCTCTTGAATTTTATCCTTCTTTCTTGTTCTTGGAAATGGTGTCACTTTTTGCTTCGTTAGGCAATGTATTCTTTCTCTTCGATAAAACTTTCATACTCAACACTGCTTTTCACGTTACCTGAACGTACTTCAGGTTACCCAAACACTTATGAGTAGTCATGTGGGATAAGTGATACACATTGTTGTGATGAACAGCAAACGGAGTAAACAAATAGTCAGATGGAACCTACTGTTCATTTGTGGGAACCTGCAATATAAGCTCTGGGAACTTCTAGTGGCGAATCACGTAAGGCACCACCAGTATAAGCATAGTATTGAACCGGGCCACAGGAAGCTGCCTGTCATCGGAGTTCCGAGGGTTTTGGTATGCGCTGCTGACGAGCACGAAGATCTAATCGGGTACTTCTCGGGTATATGGTTGAACTTAAGGTTGTGCAAAAAGGTAAAACCCGAAGAACGGTCTTTCGAAGTCACTATTTCGATAAACCTAGTTTCCACGATTGACTAACTCGCAGTCCATCCCTAGCGATGCTTTTGAGGCCTCACAGTTTAGCATGAAGTCGGAGTTGCACCACTGTCTGTTCCGCATGAATCCGAGGGGTTTAATGCAAACAGCATTCAGATCATTTGTATGTAAGATTATCTGGAGTGAACGGGATAATGTCGGCCACGGCACTCGTATTCGGTCTCCAGGTTACGCTTAGACATTGAGTTTTGTGTAACACCAATTCACGACCGTCGTCTGTGGATCTGTCGGAATAATGGAATCAGCTGATATCAATTTTATGGGGAAATGGGGGCCATACGGTGAGTGAAGTGATGTGAAAACTGTCCGGAAAGCTTGAAGTTACGATCGAATGAGATCGGCGCTTTGATACCAGTTTTGTAACACCACTTTAAAAGTGAGTGAGAAACGTTGAATACAGCATTTTTATACGTGGGGCGCAAGTACCTGGTTCAACAGCATTATCTGAACATTCGGTAGAAGTCCGCATCTGAATGTTGTTTGAGCAAATCTGTGGTCAAAAAGCGGAAATCATGGATTTTTTGAGTCCAATGTGTACTCACGCCTGGATATATATATATATATATATATTATATTCGCCACAATAACTTTGTTCGCAACACTTCTTGGGCTCAAGTATATGAATGAAATGATAAAAGATTACTGGATACGTATGCCTGACGAGCGGCAAGAACCGCGAAACCGGTAGGGTGCTTCCGGGGGAATTTCGTCCAGCCATTCACATATCACTTATTACTAAATATACATCTGTATATCACACGTCTGAATCTAGACAAATCACACTGCACTAATCTTTGTAAAAAGAGAGAAGGTTCCATGATTTGTTTGTGGGTGCGATACCGCTAGATTATGCGGCAAAGGCAGAGGAGCCCCCTTGGGGAATTTACAATCGGAGTCTTTGACTAGTCAAAGCCTGACCCTCAAGGCAGTGGGGCGGTGTGTGAAATCCGCCATCCATTGGGGGTTAGTGTCCAGTTCATCGAACCATATGCCCTTTGGACGGAGTCAGACGTCTAAGGTGCTCAATCAAGCCGGTGACCACTATCACAACCGAGAAAGTGTGAACGTGCGGTTCGTACGCCTTCTCTTGGTTGGTGTGGAATCACGGTTTTTGGTCAACTCCCCCAGGTTCACCAACCCGGTTATGGCGCCGCATATTGGCTTTTCTTCTCACTTCGGTGGGAAAACACCTCAGCCATGAGAAAGTAGAGGTATAGGAGCGTTTCGCGAGGTGCAAGAAAAGGGTGACAAGCCACAACCCAAGACACCCACCCTGACTATACTGAGGCTCTCTGAGATCTGGAAAATTAAAGCGCAGAGAATAGATGAAGTCCGTCCTTTAGTCCTCTAAGTTGGGAGCCGACTCTGTCGGCGAAAATAATGGAGGAGTATTCAATCCCAGTGGATGAGATACCCTTTCGCTAATCATTTTATTGATTATTGTTGGACTTATTAACAATGACCATCCAACGAACACAAAGCAAAAGAAATTCGTTTCTGCCTCAGTGGTTGCGTTGCGCGTTGTAATGAGTGGGGAGGGTATTAATAAATGGATTGTGGCGCACGTCTTTGTTTAACTCTTGTCTTTTGTCATCAACACCTTTCCTTTGCCCCGTTTTCCGGTCTACAATATTTCATAAGAAGACTCTTTGTCACTCACGGAATCGCGTTTTAAGTTACTCAACATCAAACCGATTGTCTTGTCGATCTCTGAAACCAAGGGTACTCAGTGTGAGGACTCAGTCAAGTGGAGTAACAAGCTTCTCTTGAAGGTACCATGAACGTCTCAGTGATTGATGTTTGCTGTTTATGGGATACGCCAATTCAGGAGCCTGGTAGTGTAAGTTAATAAAGTGAGAAGGATTTGTCCTCGAGGTATTTCATCCGTAAGTTAAGAGATTATATTGCTAGCTCACTAAACCAACATGGACTAGGTATAGCACTAAACTACAGACCTAAAGCCTCCACGATATTCGGATCCTCGTTAAAATACGTTTGTGAGCGATAAAGCTCCATTGTTCAGTTGGTGTTCGGAACGGAAACAGCAAAAAGTGTATTCATCATTTCTGCAAATACGCCGACCATCTAGTCCCGATGCACAAAAGGGCGAATTTTACCGAACTCATTCAACGGAGTTGCAGCTCTGGTATAAGTTGGAAAACAACACATTCGAAGCCTGTCTAGTTCGTTAGTTTCACTCTTGCTGTCCAGCGAACAAATCAGTTACAGCAGTTCTGCAGAGATCGCCGTTAAGTTTTACCTAGAACTAGCTTTCAAAGGACAGCAACGTGTAACTATATAAGTTTTCACCCTTAATTGGCATCTTAACATTTTCAGAAGACTAAAGTGATCTAAGAATAATTGTCGTATCCTTGAACAAATATCCCGAATCGGGAATGTTCATCTTCCTTGTAGCAAGTACAACATGAACATTTAATAATCCACCAACGTACTGTTATTGCTCCACAAACCCCATATCTGTGATAGGGTTGTCAGGTAATAGAAACCGAAATCTCATCCTTTATGTACACGCTGCAGTAGCGACATCATGGACGCTAAAATAATTACTAGGTGTTGCGTCATCCCAGTCATTACTCGATTCTGTTTATGGATGTTCATAAACCACAACAGTTGACGTGCTTTTTACCACAATGGGACCAACTAAGTAAAAAAGATTGCTCATTCAGATAAGCTCACGTTCTCCATAAAGGGAAAGGGTGGCCTTATGATTGTCGCAGCATCACCCTGTATAAATATAGGAACATGTATGACCTGGATCCAAGGGTACAAAGAAGAGCAATCAGAATTCACTCGCTGAAGACCGTATATTAAGTTATCGGATCACATTAATATAAACAAAGAATATAAATGTTCTTTTTCCGTTTACTGGTTATCAAAATGTACAATAAACTTTTACGTAGAGGGCCGGGGCCATTCAAAGGCTGCATGAGGAAATACAGATTATGGGGAGCTGGGTGGTGTTGGTGGGTTTCGAACTCAAGACTCTCAGGGTTGAACCGAGTTGCCAGTTCATGCTTGTTTAGGTGCCCCCTTCAGAAATAGTCAGACAGTTCATTTTGGCACGACAGTAACGAGGGGAGACACAACTGACTATCTGTTAACTCCAATCGAAAACCTCCCACCAAATCAGGTCTTCGATGCAGATTACGGTCTAACTAGCCTCAACCCTACTAAGTTAGGTTACGTGTGATTGGATATACAATACTGATGATCTCTAATAAGAGCGAAACTCCAGTTTAGTGATTCCGAGTGTATGGTTGACTTCAAGAGCTGAGGAATGTGTGTGAAGGTGAAGTCTGAAGGGTGGTCAGTTTCGCCCAACCAATATCAATTATCCCGTCCCACTACTCACAAGTAACTGAGTCAAGTGCGAGTAGCATCGTCTTTTTTACGGATAAATCTGAAAATGATAACGATACGTCGAATGTAAGTAACAGTGAGTTTATTAGAGAATGAAGAGCGCAGGAAAAAAAATAATGTAACTACATGTCGTTTCTTCCCGGATTTCTTCAACAGCCACACTGGTGCGAGGCTTCTGGACATGACACTGTACGGATCAATGAAACCAACTGCATTGTTCAAGAAAGTTTGTTGTGCACTTAGAGAACAGAGATATCGAATGCCAGTGGCCAGTTCCATGGGGAAAATTCTACATACCATATGGATAAAGTTTGAATTACTTTGAAAAGAGGATCATACAGTCCGTATTGCGCTGCTGTTGTCAACATCTATTGCGAGAAAAACACAAAGCTTACCTGAGTCCGTAACAATGCACGTTATTTGAAAACGGAGTAAGAATGAGCATCCTAAGCTTTACATCATATTAAACCACTATAACCCCAATAGTTCCATCTAAACGGAGCTCACAAATCAGCACACAATCATGACGGGTGATCCAGAAGGACCAATGAACAGCGTTGGAGAGTGACAAGCTTGCAGAGTATGGCTAATGATACTAATTCTCACACCAAGAACGATCATCTCCAGCGTGAAATAACCCACGTTGGTGCACGCCATCCGCGAGTTCATTTTTTCAATGAGAATGGCGTTTCTTTTCTGCTTTAGCTGACGGAAGTTGTTGTAGTTGGGAGCGAAGCGAGAAAGTTTTAACAGTGTCGAAAGCAATTGGCTAAAATTTTTCGGAGCAAATTTGCAACTACTACTTTTCGTTTGTGGACGGTTTCATAAAGAAGTAACCCCCGGGTATGCAGCGTATTTCATGTAGGTAGTGGTCGAAGGAGAATTAAGGGGAGCAGTTTGTACATTAACGAAAACCAATGGTTATTTCAAACAAAGTTCAACGTTTTATCATGAGCGATCCAACAAGGTTAACGCTTATCTTGCCCAATAGGATTTGTACAGAATGTTTTGGACAATTCTATAAATAGAAAACAATAATATACATAATCACTCACAGATGTTGAACTTCTAAATGTTCCAGTGTTTTATAAAGCTGCGACTTGAATAATTCAACTATAGGAGCACATATGGGATGAAAGAGAATTCCATACACTCTGCATTAACTGCGAGTGATGCCGGCAATCCAGGTGACTGTTCCGGATCCTCAGCTTCAATAGCAGTCCTCTGAGATAATTATTTTGAGATAAAGTCAACACAGAACGGCAAGGGTGGTTGGGTTGATGCACTACGCGGTCTGTCAAGATTAGGTCCCCCCGAAGTCGACGGTACTGAGATGAGTAAAACCCCAATGTTTGGTCTTTCGGAGTATGTCTTACTGGATAGGCCGTTTTTGTTGCTAGGCTGTGGACATTATTAACAACAGATTGGGCTAATTAGTTTGACTTTTTGCCTAACGTTGGGGCTCAAAAGACAAACTATCAACGACTGAAGTCTATTCCAGTTTGGGCAAAACAATCACCGGAAGTCTGATTAATTTCCACTGTGGACGGAGGAATCAGCTTAAATCTGTGCAATATTCTTGTGTGGCAGTTGATTTGGGGAGAAAATAGTTCTAATGGTCATTCTATCGAGCTTCTATCAAGTTGGTATTGAATATGATGACATGATCAAGTTAGTTACGTGTGGGCCTCTAAATGTCAGAACTTTTGCCCTTTGCCGGCTATGCAGAATCCAGCGATGAGACTGGAGATCACGAGAGGAAACTTAATTCCCGCTTACCCGTATATAATTTGGTTGCCTGAATCACTACCTTTTGGCATCCCAGTATCATTTTAGAGCTTTCGTTTACTGTTCGTTTCAATATAAAAATTGGCAATTACATTTGTTCCAAAACAGACGCTAAAGCTCTAGGAAAACTCGGTCTTAATGGAATTTTCATTACTAGATCAGTGAATGTATAGCCTGAATCTGCCCATGCAAAGTTTCCTGACCACATGCACGCTCGATTCTGGCCACCAGATCATCTGTCCACAGGCCAAGAACATAACGTTCGAAGGGGCAAACAATCAGACTCCATCTCACTCAGTAGAAGACCCGGAAATCGCTTTTATATATTTGTGGAGTTCACTCTGATTGAACGGGCGTTTTGCTAGAACCCTTCCAATAGATGGTTCTTCACGATCAGATCAAAAAATGACTTCGTGCAATTACTGGAATAAGGTAATTTTTGACTTCACTTGAAACCACAACCGTTCAACTTGAAGTTGAAAAGATGTAGATAGACAACAATCAAACACTTTCACTTCATATCCCAAACTGGAGCTGATGCGCAGTGTGATCGCTGATTCGTTTTATATCATCTTCTTTTTCTCCCGTTTCTCATCACGCAGTTCAAGTTCTCTCTGATCGGTTGATCAAATCTAATTAAATACTCTTCCGCGCAACTTGTGATCCTTCAACCTGGCGGGAAACTGTTTGAACGCCGTTTCGTAATTTCGGTTGCACTTTTGTTGTAGTTGTTTCAACGACCAGTTGCGCTGGTTCAGTGCTAAGTCGACTATCTCGTCTGTTATAGTTGACACCCTGCGTGAATCGTCATGCGAATCTTATACTGAGAGGTACGACCTCGCATCCAAGGAAAGACAGCAGGACCTGACGGGCTTTCTCTCAGGACGGGAACCAATGACCTCGTAGATTCCATTACTGATTTACTGTGTAACATCTGGTAGTGATGGCTCATTCCACCATCCTGGAGCTAATCACTGATCGCACCAATTCTCAGGAAGGGGTCTCGCAGCGACCGAGCAAACTACCGTGGGATCGGTTTGATCCCAATCCTCACCAATGTATTAGCCTCTACCATACTTTAACGCCAGACCCTTCTTTAGGGAGATAAATATCCGTGAACAAGCAGGATTTCGATCAAGTCCCGGTTGTATCGACCAAATATCCAGGTTGCGTCAAGTCCTCAAGCTACACCATAAACACCATCGGCCAACGGTTGTTGTGTTCCTTTAATCAAAAGGAATCTGCGACTTAGATGACCGCGAAGACCTTGAGTTAAATTCTCGGAATAGGGATGCCTATTGAGGTCACTCTACTTGCATACTTTTGGTAGCCTATGGATCAACGGCTAGCTGATAAAGTCGTTCGAAACTGGCAGCGGCGTTGGTCAGGGTGCCCCATTTAGCCATTGCTGTTTGATTTCGTCATAGAAAAAATTCTGGTCTCCAAAATCTTGGTAATGAATGGACAGTTGAAGAAAAGCTATGCGATTTGGAGTACGCTGAAGACATCCTTTGTCTACTCCAATGTGTGGAGGATGCTTAAAGCACCCTAAGCAGACTCGTAAGTTCTGTTGCTATGCTGGGTGTGCGCCTTGCACCTTCAAAGTGTAAAGTGATGCTGCAAGACTCGGTATCGCCGAGTTCTGTTATGAAACTAGATGGTCAGGAACTAACGGAAGTTGACTGCTTCTTGTACTTAACTAGTTGCCTGACCAACTACAGTAGCACATCAAAGGAGATAACCGCCCGCATTTCCAACGCTCGAGCAGTGTATGCAGAACTTAACCGCTTTTGGCGACGACGTGACGTTTCATTGAAGCTGAAGTCGCGTATACTGCGTTATTGAATGATCTGTTCTGTTTTACGATTGTTAGACCCTGAATTCGCGGGTATAAGACATCCGTGGCCTAGTGGTTTTCGATAATCAATGCTTAGTCTGACCCAGGTGGGATGTAGTGAGCGTATTAGAAACCTAGAATCAAGTTGCTGAGCGCTTGGGAATTCATCGAACAAGAACTCGCCATCGCATCGAATTCAGCTCAATAGGCTTCGTTGGTAAGGGCACGTTTTGCACATACCTAACGGTCGTCTACTGCATCGCGCCTTATTTACGATGGCCACTCCAGACTGAAGAAAACCACGTAGAGGCCAGCAAATAACGTGGAGGCGGGTCATAAAGAAATGCACAGAGCAATTAGTTAGAGTAGGTGTCACTCGTCTCCCGGGTTGAGGTCCGAATGACTCCGTAACTGGATGGTTGGAAACACTGAAGGTCATGGCAGCCAGGCGACAGCTGTGGTGATGTTGCCGTCGCTTTTTATCGAACTAGAATGCCTAAAATAGGGTGTATGCACAGTTGGATTGTGTATTCTCTGTGCTGACCGTAGAGGTTCACGTTCTTTTTCCCTAGCTAAAAATAGGCCCGATCGCTATCCCCTTTGCACATTCGCACTCATTTTGTGTACGTTATGACTTTGGCAGCGATCAGTGAAGTTCGCCTCACTGTACTCCGCTGTACAATGATGACCTTATTAACCAGTCCGCTGGTCTGCATACTCAGTTTCGAAATTATTCGACAGGACATAGAGAAGATCGGAGGTGGGGTAATAACCTACAATGACCCTACCCGATGTCATCTGATGGCATTGACTACCCTACTCTTTCATCTATATCTAGTTTTTCTCCCCTTCAAAGCACAATAATGACCAATCTTTGCATCGCTCTTTTTTGCTCACAAATCGACATCAGCTCTTTTTGTCATGCACTTGCACTTTTCAATGTTCCCATTGTTAACGATAGTACATTTTACTTGTTAGCCACTTGAATCACGATCAAACCAACCCTTGAACTCTTTGTATGTCAGGCCTCTTTCAAAATCCACCACAGGAGATGCTGTATTGGACAAAGTCGTCACTAATCATTTTAATGTTTACTGTTTCCCTAAATGAAGGCGCCAGTCTCCACTAGCAGCAGTACCTTGGTAACAAATGTGTGTGATGAGTAATTTTCACCGCAATCTTTCTGTTATTTCTGACCATGTATTGATGATTACATAAACTGCAGAATGCATATGTACAGATGCAGCGAAATGATCCAGGATACATTGTGCAAACCTTTGTTTTTAGCTTTTCTAATCAAAGTCGGGATCTTTTGGTCGACACTTTATTTCAGTTTCAGTTTGAACAACCATGAACCACGTATATTCGTGCGCCGGTATTGGTTGTTGTCTTTGGGCTATCCATTTGGATGAGAAAGTTGAAGGTACAGTCGAACAGAAAATGGAGAAGTTCAGTGGTCTAAGTTCGCAAAGAAACCGAGAAGATGCACGAACGTCACTGCTTACGACACCAAGCCATATCATTCAGTGTCTCTAACCATCGGGTACGATCATCCCGAGGTCCCCAGCCAGGGATCCTAACAGGACCTATGTGACCCAGACTCTTGGTCAGGGTTTTCATACCCTCGTGCTAGGTCTTAGCTTGACCACCCTTGGCTTTCTTCCACCCACTACTTGCCTCGGCGAACATCGCTCGCCCTGGTAACCTATCTAGGGACATGCGTCACATACCCCAAATAACGTAATCTATGGAGGTCGACCACTTGCTCCAGTGGGCGACCGCGGTTGTCTAAAACTTTTCACCTGACCTCAGCATTGCTCGTCCGGCTGCCCCGCCAGATTCGTGCAATGCTGTGTAGACAGCGGTGTTTAAACACTGACAGTCTATCTTTATCCTGTTGTCTTAATGGCCAAGTTTCTGGGCCGTATAGTCGAATTGCCGCGGCATACACTCGACTCTTCACAGACAATCGGATGTTACGACGGCGCCGCAGATGTCTCTAGTTGGCAAATGCCAATTGAGCCTTCTGTATGCGAGCTGACAATTCATCCATGATGCGTCCACCAGATGAGATGTAGCTGCCTAAATAACAAAACTTATCGCCTGCTCTATTACTTTTCCAGTTAGAGTGAGGCTCGGTGCTGGACCGACCCAGTCTTCTAGTAACATTTTGCACTTTGAAGGTGCAAAACGAACATGGCTACACTGGCATTCAAGCTATCCAAACAAGCTTGCAACTTACCTGGATCTTCACTTAGTAGCACAATGTCGTCTGCGAACTCCAGATCAGACAGCCTGTCACCTGGGAGTAAATCGATGCCACTTTCCTCGCACGAGGATAGGGCTGTTTCCAAAATCAGATCTATGACAAAGTTAAATAGAAAAGGAGAGAGACAGCAACCCTGTCAAACACCACTTTCTGTGGTGAACTCGGCGAAAAAGTGCCGTAAGCCCGGACTCGACTTCGGCTATTAGTATAAAGCGATCATGGTATTGAAATAAACTTCTCGGACACACCCTTCAGGGAAAGGCAGCGCCAGAGTTTAGAGCGGTCGACTGAGTCGAAAGCCGCTTTCAGATCGAGAAAAACAGAGGTGGTGGGTGTACGAAAGGAACGTCGATGCTCCAGAATTTGGCGGAGTGAAAATGTGGTCGATACAACCTCGACCGGGTCTAAAACCAGCCTGGTTCTCACGCGTGCACCGTTCATGTGCAGTAGACAATCGTCGGAGTATGATGCCAGCGAGAAGTTTAGAGACGATGTCGATTAAACTAATTCCTCGGTGGTTTTCACAGGAGGACCTGTCACCTTCCTTGGAAATCAGTATGGTTACCGATTCATACACACACACACACACACACACACACTTGTATTCAGCTAAATAAATCTCTTGCTATAGTCTCCTCATGGTTTTCTTGTTAACGATCCTGTATTCTGTTGGTCAGTTTAGTGAAACAGCGAACGTAATTGTCAATTTACGCTCTCCGTTCCGAAAAGCTTTAAGAAGATAAAAAGAACTAGCGTTTAAGGTGCTCCAGACAACCACTGTCAATCAGCTTTCCTTGGCAATTAGGACGGAGATCCCGAAGATTAAATGCATCCTTCGCAAATAAAGTTCTGGAAGTTGGAAAAGGAACTCGGTTGTGGGAAGGGATCAGGTTAGTGTATGGATAGTCAGTAAACAAATCTATTGACGTGGATAGCCTGAATGATACATTTTCTTGTTCTTCACAAGATGCTTAACAAATTGCTTAGCTACCGTGTGCCCTGTCTCCCATGAGGAGATATTCTATCCTCTCAAGACTATCAAAGTCACAAATGCAGAAGGCCCAGATGATGTGTTCTCGCATCCAAAGCGTCAGTATGGTCGGCGGTGGGTGTCTAGAGTTGCTGGTCACCCTGACATTGCATCTCACGAAATGCTCCCATACGACCAAGCGTCTCAAATAGCTTCTGCTGAGGAAGCCCTACTCACTGTCTTCTCGCGGAGGAGGTGTTTTCCCACCAAAGTGAGAGGACGAAAAGCCAAAATCTGGGTTGGTGGACCAATTGGCAGTTCACCTAGGGAGTTGGCCAAAAACCCTGATTCCAAACCAACCATGGGGAGGCGTACAAACCACACCCACACCTTTTCGGTTGTGGCAGTGGTCACCGGCTCGATTGGGCACCTTGGATATCTGACCCGGTCCGAAGGGCGTATGATCCGATGAACTGGACACCGGCTCCCAATGGATTGCGGTTTTCACACACCGCCCCGCTGTCNTGCGGGTCAGGCTTTGGCTAGCCGAAGGCTCCGGTTGTGTATTCTTCAAGACAATTCACCTGCCTTGGCCTGGGCGGCCTGGCACTACTCAGCCCACAAGCCAATCATGGTACATTTTCTTTTTAATAAATATTATTGTACCATGATTTGTTTGGCACACAGTCTGTCCTCAGACAAGTGTGAAATATAATATATAATGTGTTCTCGTTTATATTCCATAATGGCGTTCCGTACTAACAAATCCGTATTCATATGTACAATCTCAAACTCATGGATACCTTTCACCAGTGTTCCCATTCCTGTATTTAAGCTTCATCTAGTATTGGTGGCGCAGCGGTATAGTCGCTGTCACAGGCGTGCTTTGGACCCTATGGTCCGAGGTTCGAGCCCCTCCACCGCCACCCGACTTTGGCCGCAGAGAGCTTTGCTGTCGTCCGGCTCAATACCACGCCTAACGTATCGGGGCTTCATGTGGTTCACCATTTCAACTTCTGGTGCTTAGGTTACCGGTTTCCATTGCTGAACAGCAGGTCTTCGTGACTATGGGGTTTACCCCGTCTGTTGTTCATCACACGAAAGTATGCAATAAAAAATAAAAACGCTTTCGCCCTTCCTCTGGACTTGAACTAGCAGAGTGAGCCATTCTCCCATTGTGGTCTGGTATTATAACATTCCTAATGACCCTGTTCAGTTTTCGTATAAGCCAAATAGATGTATATCAGACGTTGTCTCATCATTGATGCACTCTGTTTGTACATCTTCAGACGGTTCGCAAAAATCCGTTCGTTGTCTTCTTTGATTATTCTTTCGCATTCGATTCCGTTTCACGATCTCTTCTCCGAAAGCTACAGTCATTCGCTTTGTCCTATACTTCATTGTCGTGAGTGAAAGACTACTTCACAGAAAGGATTCCAATTACCAAGGCAAGTCACACTTTTTTAAGACCGTCAGTGAATAGTTCGGAAACTATTCAGGGTGCTGTGCTTTCTCCATAATTACAGTTAATTCTTTATCCGCAGAATTAGACGGGACCGTCTTTTTCATCAAACAACAACAGACGTGCGTGTTCATGAACACATGAAACCGAGGAGCGATTAGTGCAGGTTACTAGTGTGGGCATATGGGATAATCGATAAATGACAAACGACGAACCGGTACAGAACAATGGTAGAATGGAAGTGGGTCAACTAATGGAAAGCAGCGATGGAGGTCGCAAGTGAATTGGTGCGGTTGAAGCCTTACTAATAGAGCGGTGTGTGTTTGTATGTCCGTACACTCATTTGAGACCGGGCAAACTAAGCACTTGCTTGGCTATGTAGGAACACGATAATCAGCACGAAACGAACGTCGACGGGACCAAAATGAGTGTGGTGCAGTGGATAGTGAGACGGAGGAACAAAAAATGGTTCTAAGGAAAAATTCAACACTTCTTTTCAACACCTGCCACTGNAATGTTTAAATGCACCGATAATGTGGTTTTATGTCAAGCAATCTCTACTGAGTTTTAGTTTGTCTATAGCACAACCTATGATTATGAGCAACAGTACACTTCAGTTTTTACAACCATTAAACTCACCCTTTCGTGAGCCGGTTTTGGTTGCTGTCTTTTGGCGACTCATTTTTCATTTATCAATG
>UZAN01043868.1:13218-34237 GCA_900618425.1 Echinostoma caproni
AGCGGTCGACAATGATTAACAAGCTGGAAAAATCCCATAGTATCATATCCACGTTCCTCAATGGCCAGCATACAAAATTTAAAAAAATGTCTTTTTACGTCCTTTTTCTATTTGTTGAATATACAAATGTACAGTCAACGTTCATGAAGGGGGCTGCAGCCAAACTGAGGCTGCCTGGGGGAAAATACAGATTTATAGGGAAGATGGGTGGCGGTGGGGCAGTTTAAACCCCGGTACACCCAGGTCACTAGTTGGTGACCTAACACCACTTGACCACCACAGCCAATACAGTAGATGTAATGCGAAATAACGGCGGAGGTTTACTCTGTTCAAACATATGGCTTCATTTCTAACATCGGAAATAGACAGTGACTAACCTTACGGAAAGTGCATGGATGAATCCCGCACCATCATCAAATTATGGCGGTAGATAACCTGAATCCAACCGAAGCTCTTTTCATCGGTTTTCTACACGGTGGACCATTCTCAATCGCAGATAATATGTGGATGATGTACACATCCTTTGAGAACTTCGTGAATGTGAGATGTACGCTGGGGTGTGTGTGTGATGAATAGCTGAAGTTCCTCAGATTAATTCCCATTATTTGTCCCACCGAACATTTTACCGAGGCATCAATGGCATGCCGTGAACTTATCGCATCAGCAAACGAGTCTGAGTCCAGAAGAGACTTTTCATACATGACCACTAATTCGGGTGGGATAGTACCTTTCGTTAGACCAAAATAAAAGAAAGCACTGCTTGTAAAGCACCTATTGCTGTATTTGGACAAGATGTGCATTTTTACACCACAAGCGCACAGAGCACTTGTGAAAACACTTATATATCTAAAGGTACACACCACATGCTCAGACGATCAGACGAAAACTGAAAACAGCATGGATCCTGGAACTGTTCGGGGTGAAATGTGAACCCATTTCCAGTCAAACCATAACCCTGAGTAACTCTACCCTTTTACCTTATAAAATGAACAGTTATTCCTTTGTGTTGAAGTGGTTAATGTCCACAGAATAGCCGCCTGGAGGTCCTGAGTTCCAATCCCACGAAACTTATGCAACCCCCCATGGCCTTTGTGTGACCGCGTCCACTTTCACAAAATTTGACTTTACACACACACGCATATCTCTATATACATATATATACCGTTCTACTCGAAACCGAAGCAACGGGTCCCTGTGAAACACTTGTGGGTTTGTATAGGCAATAGAATTTGTACTGAAGCAATTTTTTTCCAAATAATAATAAACAAGTCTTGGTGAGTCTTTATAGACTTGATTTTCCTGATTTATTTATACTCAGCTGGTGGAATGGTTCAGAATGTTGCGGATACTCCTATTTCATCTTTAGTGGTTGATGTAGACCATGATGAGTTAAGAGGTAACTAGGGAGAATGGAACAGTTTTTATTTACAACAAATTAACATTGATAATAATTAAGATTTGAAGTTTGCGTTCACTAATAGTCGATTGGTCTGCCTTCGTTCTTCAGGAATTTTTGCCGAGCCTCTTCGGCATCGAATCCACCAACTTCGTTATGTAGTGATTTTCTATTTTTTGCTCCATAACGTACCACACTTTTATCTCCAACGTCCAATGTACAGGTGGCACATTGACCTCTCTCTTCATAACAGAAAACAGATTTTCAATCACATTGCGATCCGGGCTATTAGGTAGAAGTTGCATTAACTGAACCTTAGAGTCACGCATCTTCCCTGAAGTCTAAAACCAAGTAATAAGTGAACCAGACTCCTGAACTAAATAAATTTACTAACCTCTGGTGAAACATGACACGGAGCGTTATCCTGGAAAACAATAATTTTTCCAGACGATCTTTTTCATGAAATTCTGGAAACATTTTCGTCATTGCTGAAACAAATTTCCCACCATTCATGGTGCCTTTGACCGATGTCCACCGATAAGGCTGACCATGTTTTATCTCTGCCCAGATGAGTAATCTCGACGAGTGAGAAACTCTTTCATTTGGCGGAATATATATACACATATTCAGTAAGTGAAATTGAAAGAAAAAACATTTATTTATAGGAATTGTTAACCAGATACGATAAGTAAGAATTCTAATTATATAACATAATAAATCTATATAGAAGCGTACACGGAATCTGAAATCAAGCTGTACCTAAGCATATGCAAATTTGATTTCAGTTAAACTATCCAAAACAAGATTTTTCTTATGCGAACCGGAGTAAAACACGTTGTGATATACAAATGTGATTAGTTGTGTAATAAACTTTTCTGTAATGAATAGTTACATGTCAATATGATTTAATCCTGCGGCAATGGACTACTGTCCCTGCCCATTACTGTCCATCAATCGCAGTTGAATTGGCCATGAAAGCAACGCAGACGATGACGTCAGAATGGAATTAGTGGACGTGAGAGTGGAAACATTGATTTTTGGTAATTGTCGAGTCCAGTCCGCAACGACGTCCATGGCGTTAATCGGTTGTTAGATTTCAAATGCAAAATTGATGCATGCTCATTAGCAACCCTTAATTTGATATTCTGGCTGAAGTTGCTCATACCGGGGGAATAGCAAGTTTAAATTTGCGAAACCAACAACCGAATCCAAATTGGATAATGTAGTGTGAATGAATTTGACGGGACTGCGGTTCAAAACAACTGGAATACGAAGGATTCATATGGAAGCACACAGTTACAAATAATAAGTCCTCTTTTAACTTGGTATTTAAATATTTATTTAAATTTATTTATAGACTAGGTGGCTGAAACATAGAACCCATTAGAGGACATTGCAAGGGAGCTGAGACAATAGTTTGCGTAAATTGTGGTCTTTCTGCTGCCATGAGACGCCTGACTGCAGCGAAACACCGTCTCGTGAGGTGTGTGTATTGTATATATTTTCATTTCACTCAGGTTAAGGTATCTTGTTTTTATCGCAGGTCGGTTTGAAGCCACCTCAGGTAGTGCTGACAGCAGTCATCGGTCATACAACACACAACTTGCCTAGATTATGTTATGCAGTCCAGTTCACGAATTCGTACCCGATTGCAGCTGATTGTAGCACCCGTATAAGTGATCACATTCGGCCAGAACAATCTCACAGTGATTTGACTTATAGTTTTGACTATGGTAGACGATTAGGGCTTGCTAATATGTCTGAAAACTAGGTCCAATTGACTCTACAACAGCTGATCACGAAATAGCGCGAGTAGTTTCGCTACATATATTTGTTTTTACTAAAGTTGGTTTACACTTTTTAGATAGAAATCAAAACAGTTTGTTTCGTCTCAGTGCTGCAATGTCGCCATTCACCCGTTGTACAAACCAATCCCTGACGTTTATGATCAACCGAACGGCCTACCGTAATTATTCTTTACTGGGTATGGATATACCATTTCGGTCTTAGTTGTTCCATTGAACAAACACAACTGTCCGATTCCGATGATTTTTTTCACAACAGATTACCATAGGAAATCATCCAAGCAGCAACCCGGTTGCTATCCACGTGTGTGTGTGTGTGTGCGTGTGTGTGGATCAAAAACGTTTGACTGCAATCGCAGCTGAATTTCTAACGGACTGCACTCGTGAGGTTGCATGTTGCATGTCTTCCCGGGTACCACGCAATTAATCCATTGATCAGGAATGAATTCTTCAAAAATTCGATCAGTATTGCTTAGGTTGATCGGGTTTAAAGACGGTGCGGATAATTCAACATGTACTAAACCATTCACCAAAGTGTGTATGTTCATATTGGATAAAATTTCAGAGCCATTCGTTCCGTCGAACGTTTGTATGAGACCACTGCAGCCAAACATTTTGTTTAGTCTGATTCAAAAATGAACATCAGAAAAGATCGTGCAATCACCAATTGGATAATAAACAAGCCTAGGTCAACTCATTCGTACCTGGTTCTAAAATCCCAGTACAGTAAAATTGAATCCCTTGGTTTCGCATGCACAAACACCCAGAGAGACCTTCTCTAGCCGTTCCCGACCTTTTGTCCGTTGTACTCGTGTAGAAACGTTCAAGCTGACAGACATGGTTCGACTTTTCCAGTGCATGCGCTTTGTCCAAGTACTTCATTTTTTCCCTAGTCACGAGGCGTCTCGCTGGTTAAAGTTCTAATTAATGGGTCCCACCGTTACCTGGTATACTATGTCTACATGATCACTGTCGTGTTCGCATTTCATCTTTTTCAACATGTATTATTTATCCCCGATTTGTGTATCACCAGCGTACGATGCAAGGGATGTGTTCTTGGGATTCATTACGTCTCATTCTGACGTATATTTTTGATATGTTGGCACTAATGACAGCTTCTGGTTAAACAGGTTTTCTGATTCGTGGTTTCGAATATTATCTGATTCTTGAGAGAATACAATCAACTGTGACTGAGAAAAGGTACCACATTCACTGAAGCCGAACTGAATTTTAATTCTAATTCTAAGTCACTTGGATACATTAGTTTGCGATACGTTTTACGGATTTTGATCGATTATCTTTCATAAATCACGCATAGCCCTCAGGATGAATATTCATCCCTCGTAAACTTGGGAAGAAATAAACTGACCCCTATAAGTGGTTCATATCCACTACTCTATACGGATTTCGAACGCTGTGTTCCCCAAATGGGTTTAGTGTATTAACTCAGTTCCATCAGTTACTTCCGAGTTCGAATGTGAACTAATTGATAAATGCGATCCGTTTTAAACCGGACAATCAGCAATCCAGAACCATTTATTAAATTCATTCAATCATAATTCACTTGAGAAGAATTAAAAAATTTCTCGTTTAAGCACCGTCCATTGTGTCCGGATCGTCATGAAAGAACGAAACGAGAAACAAGATGGGCATTCGTGTGTTGTAACAACCACGGTTTCTCGGTACCCTAAATTCAATCGGCATTTCTTTTAATTGGGTTCTATCATTTGGAAATCAATACGACTACTTTTGATACAACAAGTTAAACATTAAGGCTGTGAACGATTTAAAACCGCTTTTTCGCCTGTGATTAAACCTTTCCGATCAGCAGTGCTCTTGTCCGTGAATTTAGCGACCCATTGCATATATGCACCACTGGTCGTCTGCTCGTGCGGCCAATGTACCTTGCCCCACAGGAACAGGTAAATAGATATACACAGAAAGAGACGGCAGAAACAGGCAATGTATATTTGAGTTGAAAGCACAGAAGTGGCCTGGAGATNAATAATACGCAGTTTTGCAGCGAGGAATGCTTTTTCTACAACTGTACTGAGATTACGTATCACCATGTCGGCAGTCGTGTTGCCCTTGAAAGGTAGCAATAAGTGAGCTGGTTTCTTCTCCGCAGTAATGGTCTTATTCGGCAACCGGTGACGACCCAGAATGTTGCCCATAAATCGCACGAGATAACCGTTTTGAAGGAAAACATCTATCATCTATGATCAATGCTGTTATTTTAATTTAATTACAATTTTCATGAACCAAATTCGTGTGCGCTATCAAGCTCATGAATATCGAGAAGAAATCCGAAACGAGTGATAATGTCATATTGAGTCTTCTCTGCCACTTATTTATATTTCAACTTGGAATGCGTCGTGCTTTAACCACATGAAGCGTAAACTAAAAAGCTAGGAAGCACTGGACAGCTGTTTTGACCTGGTTGGGTCCCATCAGCTGAGCGAATACATCAACCCAACTGGGGATAGAACCCGGGACCTCACAGGCAGAACGCAAGCATTCTACATACTCGGCCACCGGGTAGCCGATCAGACCGCTTTTCATTTTCCACTTATACGATATAGCACAGACCATCTTTGCGAGCTTAATGCAGGCCACGGACCTCGCTCATCTCAGCAGTAACCTCTGGGGTTATGACTCCGTTGGAAACACTCACAACCTGAATACTTGTTTCAAGTGAGTAATGGTGAAAATGAAAAACGGTCCGATTAGCTGTCCGGTGGCCGATTGGGTAGCCTGCTTGCGTTCTACCTGTGAGGTCTAGGTTTCAACTCCCAGGTGTTCCGATGGATCCGCACTGCTGATGAAACCCAACCAGGTCGAAACAGCTGTTCAGTGCTTCCTAGCTTTTCAGGTCACGCTTCATTTGCCATATACACGACGGATTTCCATTTGAAATGTGATCGAATCCTCCATTAATCACTTGAAACTTATTTATATTTTCCTACAGCTAGAATCCATTCACTGGTTCACCGCAGTTTAAATCGCATCAAGGAGAAATATCTGGGATCACTGAGTTTCGAGTGGAGCTAGTCCGATGGTTTTCTGTTACACGCTACACATATGTACACACATACACACAATCAGTTGTATGCTCCATACTGTCAGTTGAACAGATTTCCGCCGATCGAAAAATAAAACCTGCGTGCAAGGGTTTTCACAAAACCCAACAAGTCAGATAGGGTGTCGAATGATGCAACAATGTAAGCAAGTCCGTCATTCTGGAAAATGGACAAATCAGGGAAATAGTTGTCAGTGGTTAAATGCTGGGATAGGGAATTTATAATGGGTGGAGAGGGGTGGTTGCACATTATGTAGGATTTCTCCAACAGAACAGTCGAAATCGAGTGAAGATGTTATGGGATTAGAGCTCGATTTTTCCATTTCATTGGTTTTGAATTTTTTAAAACCATCCGATTTGATCAAAATCTCAACACATCATTCTGCCCAGTTGGAATTCCTTGATTTGGCAAACTGTTGTAAACTGAGTCTTGTCAGTATCGTCATTATTATCCCTGTACAGCGTGTGATACAGTAGAGCGCACTTCACCGATCGCTGCCAAACTCCTAATGCATAAGAGGTAGGTGAGTATGTGTAAGGAGGATTAGACTGACTGGGCATAATTATAGGGGTGGGAAAAGAAAGCGAACCTGAGTCTTGTGGCTCGGATGGTATATTTTTGCTTCGCTCAGTTGAGCAAACTTTCATCGTCAACCAAAGTAGCACCGACAGTACCTGGGATGGAAAAGTAAGTTTGGCTACCGACCAAACGATTGCAATCCAACTGTTCGGCTTGATGAAAGTTAAGCCCTGGAATAAATCTGCTGACCATGGCTGACATTTGTCTTGAGATGATACTTACTTTCAGGAAAAGAACAAGCGATCTAAAGAAAAGCGGCCGTTTATAATGTGCAGAACGGAAGTAAATGAAGGAATCGTGCACGAATGGAGGTGTTCAAATTGTCAAGCGATTAAATGACAACGGGGAACATCCCTCAAGTCTTAATCTCTATTGCACTTTAAACGTGAGTACCATTCGAAGTATATAACATCATTCACCAAAAGTGATTGACTAGTCGAAGCACTTTATCCTTAACAGTAGGGAAATAATTAAGCCATGGATTGTTTTGGCATGGTGATACCACTAACCCCAGGTGATCGGAAATAAACTGTTTATTGGTGGATCCCTCTCAATGTGTAATCCAGAAAATACCGTACCAACGTTGATTTCAGACGTTGGGTTTAAGTATTTGAATCAAGCCTCTTTCATCGCTTATATGATTACCTACTTCCCAGACTCTTTATATAATTTAAAACCTTGTGTGTTACAGTGCAAGGGTGGCATTATTCATCATTCTATTTGTTAACTTAAAAATAGATTTTAAAAGGGATGCACACAGTCGAGGTCAGTCTTCCTCGAAAAACCCCTAGCCGACAGAAAAGTTGCAATAGCACCACGACTCTCTAGGGAATATTCATATCCTATATTTGGCACTCAAGAGTGCGATCTATTTTGGAACACTGAGTGACATCAATTGCGTGCAACGTAGGATACCCTATCGTATTTCGGTCGTGTGTAAACAGCATTTCCCTAGTAGATATAGTACTATTGTGGCATCAAACATTTATTCCGGGGCAGCTTCTGATGTACAGACGTTTGCTGATTTGTATTGTATTGCATTGTATTCCAGCTGTAACGAGTTATATACAAGCTTTCGGCCAAAAATAGACCAACGTTACAATTACGGTAAAAAGAGATGAAAAAGTGGGACGTGAAATGTACAAAAATGTGAGTTAATTGCTAAGTGCATTACAAAGCTCAGAACGAACATTTTCCTTGTCGGTCAGTATCCGGGCCAGTTAGAGCACCAAAAAGTTTGTGTATGCGGATATGCGTGACGGGATAAGTTTGTGCTTAGAACGAATAGAGGGGTGGGATTTGCATGTACACAGGTCAATGTGTAGAGGATGGGTGCAATCAGATAGGATATTGTCGGCAAACTTCAAGCACGCATCAATATGGGCATTGCACATAATGCCGATCAGAGCAGATAACGGAACTTGGGAGACATGACTGATCATCGACAGGCCACGCCTCAGCAACTTAAAATCAGCCTTCAGCAAACCAGGGAAAAGTACAGAGGAGTAGTAAATGGGCATAGGAAGGATACATTGTTGAACGAAAGCATTTATCACCGACAAGTCGGAACAGAAGTGACGCAGTCTTCTTATCTGAAAATAGAGAACTTCCAACTTGGGGGTTTTTAAGGACTAGCGAAGTTTACTTTCAAGTGTGACACCTAAGTATTTCATATGACCGACCCTACTCATCGGCTTTCCATGAATCTGGACATGGTCGGAGGGAAATGGGGAACGGTTTAGAGTAAAAATACATTGAAGGCATTTTTCAGGATTAGGATTTAGACCGGAGGAAGTGAAATATGAAACGACGTGGGTTATATTCAACCAGTTCTAATTGGTTAGATACGGAAACAGGAATGGCGACATCCTCAGCATACTTAAAATGCCGAACAGGGAGAGTAATAGGTGAGTCACTGATATAAGTCAAAAAAGCTAGGGTGATAGGACAGCACCTTGAAGTACACCCGAGCTACTGAGGGATACGGTTGACTGTCTTCTTCCCAGTTCAACACACTGATATGTTTGCGAAAAACAATCAGTAAGCCATTCAAGAATAGAAGCGGGACAGCCAAAAGATTTGAACTTATTAAGTAAAAGAGAACGAGACACTGAGTCAAAAGCGGAAGAATAGCCAAGAAACGCACAATGCACTTATTTGGCTTTCTCGTTAAGGGACTTACCGATAAAGTTAACTAGAGAAGCAAGGGCATCTAATGTGGAGCGGTTATGATTGTATGCAAACTGAAAAGTGTAATCAGGAGTGGTAAGGGATAACTGAAGGCGATGCAGAACTGATCGCTCCATCAATTTTAAACCAGTGAAAGTGAGAACAATTGTTATTTTGAAACCTTTTAGGTGCATAAAAAGCTCCCTTTTATCATGAGTAGTGATTTTAACCATGAAGATGCTCATTTTGTGGCATGTCTCTTACCCCAATCACGTTAAGTTCTCCACGAAAGGAAGAGCACAGTTTGACTTCATGTTTTCGAACAACCCCGACCTGTTTTCTGTCCGAAAAGAGCCTGTCTTGCAAACTGTATTATAAATGTTTTGTTAACAGTCTACTCAAAGAAACAACGTGGTACACTGACGCATATACCCAGTTGCAAGATTTTTCATGGGCTGTGCGTCCCTGCGCACTTGGCATCCCTGAGATGAATGGTCTCTCGGGCAAAGTTTTATCCTTTCGGTCGAGTGTGAACACGCCACTGGCTATTCGAACTTCTGCTTTAAACTATACTGCCCCATGGCTCAGGTGTACAACAGCCCACCAGATTTTCATTCCCCAGTTTGAAGATCATCAGCACAACCAAATGACGGATATGTAAAAGTCGAGACCGAGCTTACATTAAACAAATCTCAGTAGTGATCAAGACTGAGATACAAAATCTTGACAGATTCTAAAACAAAATCCAAATTGGTTGATCGAAATTGCAAGAAGATCTGGATTGCGATAAGAAAACTTTGTGGAACAAAAGTCCGACTACGCGGGCTTCAACCCACAGCATGTTTTCTTTGACAAACGGAAATATTGGAGTCATGTTTCCAATCAGTTGACCTTTGTGAAGTTCCGCATGTCAATTATGACGAGGCGCGGGAACAACTAATGTCCCTCAAAACATCAAAAGCTTCCCGTTCCGACTGACTTTGTCTTGTCATACTAGGGGAATTCACGGATTTCCTAACTCAGCCACTTTAGTGTATTTTTAGTAGTTACTGTGAGGAACAAACATTCCCGGCTATCAGAAGTGTGCGCACTCCACATCAGTCCCAAAAAGGAGGCCGGGAAATTTCCAGCAATCTCCTGCACCTAGGTCTCACCAAATATTTTTGAAAGGTTTATACATCATGACATTATTCCGTATAATGAGCAGTTAGATCATAACCAATTCTTTTATCACAACGTTCTATGTCATACACACTTGCCCACTTGATAAATTCAGTTTTGCAATCCCTAAACAAGCACAGCAAAGCATTTCATCTTCTACATCATTTTAGCGTGTCAACAAGGACAGGCTTTTGTCTCTACTGTACCAATATTCTATCAGAATTCTCTCATCCAGTTCAAACACAACACACAGAACAATGGGTATCCACTTGCGTAAATAGGTATCATTATAAAGTTGTATATCCTTGTGCCACTGCCTACCGTTTCCTGTGTTATCCCATACTTTTTCTAGATTTATGGCACAGAAAGCACGCGTCAGAGACAAACTTCTACAAACCTCAGACAAATAATACCCATTTTCACAACACTTTTCTCCGTTGAATTTACGACGCTGTATTTTATCTTTTCTTTGTGACTGTATACGATAACAGATGACAATGGCGTGCACTGAGCTAAAAATCTATCCATTAGGATGGTTACACTGATTTGTGACTTGACTTTTCCTGTGGTTCAATTACAATTTTCAACAGGGAAAGTGTGTACATTTGCAAAACTGGAGCACTACTCACAAACTCATCACTCCCCCCCCTCACACACACACACACACACACACACACATACACACATCGGAATCGCCTGTGCATCTCGTGCAGGAAATTCTACGGCTATATTCTAATCTTCGTGAAAATCAGTCGCCAATGTCGGTTTCTGCCAGCTGAGCTTTGTCGGATGGTGTCCAAGCGCATTTATTCTGGCTGAACGTGCCCGTGTGCTTTCTCGGGATACATGAGATGAATTCAAGCGTCTCATTTGGGACTTGGTTTGCGTCACTGACAGAACGTCAAAACCAGATCGGGGTGGAGACGAACCGGTTTGTGAGTTTTCACCATACTTGAACATTGGTCACAGTTATACGGAACTGAAGTGTAAATGAACCTAAGCAGCAGATTCCAATCAGCAATGGGCTCAAACTCAGGTAAATTGCTAGATACATCGTCAATAACTGAGAGATTACATCTAACTATGAATTCGGTGTATATTGCCAATCCCATACTAAAAAGGACAGCCATGGACACGTAATCCAGTTACCGAATTGTAGAACGAACAGCCCTGTTCGAACGATAAATTGATCTGTATGTTGCGATGGAGATCGTATGCATCACCTGGAAGTGAGAAGTGATGCACACGCTAACAGTAGGGACCTGGTAAAAGCAATTGAGCATCTCTCTATTGCACTTTGTAATTAGCATTACGCAATGAATCGATAATTCCGATATGGCTGACATCATGTGCGTAAAAATGAATGTATCTTAAACGTTTGTTCATTTTTATTTCCCCATCTTTAATATTGATTCATGCTAGTTATTCAAACGAAACGTGGCTCATTGTGCCTTATTTTCGCATCAAGCGATCACTTCGATTCCGCAGGTCACATTCTGTGAATTTACAATCAAAATCTCACTCGTTTCAAAGAATTTCGGGTTCGATTTTATCGGATGAATGCATTGCACAATGAGTTTCAGTGGAAATCACAAAGTGATTTTCCTGTAAAACGACTATTCCATCAATTCCAGTGGACCGTAAGTTGAAACAAAACTGCCCTTCGAAAATCCCCTCTACCTAGCAGATTGACCAATGCCATTACCATCACGTATCTATTGAGGATCATGAAACAGAGATAGTAATTTCGGCTCATCAGTACTTCATCTCGGTGGACTGCGTCTTACCATCTTTCTTTCTTTATTTTTGATCGTTTGCTCGTGTGATTGCCCCGTTAGCAGGAATCATAAATCATGAAAACTGCTCGTCTAAAACCATGTGACCCTCACAAAAAAGTCGATCAATAATGCTGATAAGCCAGATGCAGGACATTCGAGTGAATCATGTGACCAAATGATGGTCATTCATGAGTGGAACATTGATGCAAGCGAAATGAGCTTAGAAATATCGAAAATGAACTACGGAGCGTGAGATGTAGAGAAAAACGGTGAACTTGGGTTTTCCATCATGTTTGTTACCAGAGCGAAATCGTCAAAACATTTCCCCCGTTCTCCACTCACCGGCTCGTTCACACCCAACCTATAAGACCAGAGGCTGAAGTGGGTTGGTAGTGAGTTCCCATAGCGTACGCATTAGCCTAGTGCTGTGATGTTCTTTTGCCTTAGTTTTCATGGGAACCGTTATTGGGATTCCGCTGGCTTTGCGCGTGATCTTGAAAGTTTGTAACATAATCCCCCATCGATCGTTAAACTAAACTGATATGTACTTTCAGCCTGGTTAATTTATCGTACCACCATTCGATTGAACATTTTTATAATTATTGTGTATCAGATGATCACTGTTAATCCTTTTTCCAGTTATCACTTATGCAAAGAGTAATGATGGAGCGATGGCTAAACTGTAACAATATCAAACCATCATTTTTCAATGTAATTAAAAACTTGTTAGTTACTAATGTATCAAGGAAGCCCTTGATGCTCGTAGTGTCGTGAGATGCCACTCACATTTGTGAGCAGTTTGTGTGCACCAAGAAGCGGTTTATGGATTTCAACGGAATCCGCGAGTAGATTTACTTTTGCAACTAGATAAGAAACAAACAGAGTGCTTGGGTGGTGATCACCGATAAAGAGACAAGCACAAAAATAATAACTAATTGTTACAAAATAGATGTTTTGTTTTATGTAATATTATTCATCCTATCCGATACTTTTCTGTAGGTGTATAACTATCCTCTTCTCGGCACTATTTTGTGGATGTATAAAAGTAGTGGGTTTGCGGTGAGGGGTTATATCGTATTTATCAAAAAATGAATAGTTTGGTAATCTACGCGGGAATCAAACAATGCACACCTTTGAATGTAATCATGTGAATTGTGTGTTTAACAAGCATTGGGATGCACTGCGGCTGACATTCAGCAAAGTTCTAAAGTGGTCACAAGTATCTCTAAAATTGTACTTCAAAACACTAAATCTGAGTGTTTCTACCGCATAGAAGTCAGACAGAATAAACGGAAAAATACCTCCTTAACTCCTCTGGACGACGTTGAGAATATTATTGCACACCGATGTGAGATGAACTGCAGCGTGTGTGTTAGAGTTCGAGTACACAGTCATAGGAAAAGGTAGCCTAAGCACTGGGGCTGGAGTTGCTGAACCACTTGAAGTCCCAATGGGATGAATCTGCTATTATGTCAAACATGAGAGAAGTTACCCACAAGCAGTCTGTTCCTAGTGCCTGGGCTAGAACTACGAACCTTGGGATATAAAGCATACGAGGGATAACAACAGCCACCAGCATCTCATACCCCTGCTTACGTGTAAAGTAAAATTCTTTTCTTCTTTACTACGGAAAGATACCGTCGGTTGCTAGGGGAATATAAAACATACCAATAGTCCTATTGTAGTATTGCCCGTGTGGCAACCAAGCTTAATTTCGGTAATTTATCTACCGACCAATTGTAGCACTGCAATATGAATGTACTCTGAGCTTTCCAAGCGCAACAAAGTTGACGCTGCTGTACATCATGATCTTAACCGTCTCGTGTTTTCGCAGATGGAAACGATAGGAAGCTAAGCGAGTGGTGGAGGATCAGAGGGGTCGCGGGGGAGAGGGGGTGATAAAATTAACGCGTCCATTAGGGGAGTGAATGATGGGGAAAACCGGCAAACATTTCATCCGTGGGTCAGAGTTAACGTTCAAACTGCAAGGAAAGGAATAGAAAAGATACAGAACGCCATGAACCCAGATGGCTCAGTGAGATGCAATCACTCAAGATACCGGCGCGGATTTCAAGCACTATAGCACATTTTATAACTCAGGGAGCAGTGTAGTGAACTCGCATTTGTGAACGTTATAACAAGTAAAAAAATGTTGCCAAATCTGAGGGATGATCCGGGTAAGAACGATTTGAACGTCAAAATATTGATCGCATAGTTGGTGATAATTATTGGACGAGTTTGAATTTTTACCTGGAGCGTTATGGGCAGTTAGTTCAGACATCACTTGGGCGAAGGGGGAGGAAGAAGAAACTGTTTTTATTAATCGCATTTAATCGCATTGAAATTGTTTGTGATAACCTACAAACAGCAAAGCTATTTCGTCCTATTTTGAACTTGTCAATAGTGCGTGCTAATTCAAGCTTGATATTGCAAGCTCATTTAATCTCATCCCACCAACTGAACCGTCCTTCGACTGGTCCATTATGTTTGAGCGAACCAGACCACATTTATGCTAACTGCATTCACACCTGCCCTTATAGGTCGTTTACTGATCCAAGTGGTGATGATATTCTGTCATCAAATCCGTCAGGTGTTTGGTACTTTGACCGAAGTAGCTTACGTCAGCGAAACGATTGAAATGGTAAACACAGAGAGAGGTCGTCTCCGTCAGTAACCTATCTTTCATCTGTAGTAGAGAAGCGGACGGAATAGAATAGGAGTGGTGCATTATTATGCACCATTCCTAAGCTGTTTGCTCCTTGTCTTGGTAAGTCAATTGGCTTTGAAAGGTAACTCATTATGAACTCTTCCTGAATGGCGCTTGGTTTTACACTCTAATTATTTGGGATATTCGTTTTCTGCAAACAATTTAACTGCAGCAAGCTAGTCATCAAATGTCGATACAACCAAGAAGTTTTACTAAATCGACGATACATCTTGTATGCTAAATCGGGACTAACTATGTATCATTCTTTTCATGTTTGTTTCTGTCCATGTTGAGTCGCGGCGTGGCAAGAAAATATCAAAAAACGTGATTCCTTGTGTACACTTAATCTACAGAGCAAAAGGAATTTTACTATGAAAGCCTATGAACGAAACCAAAACAGCTTTCAGGGTTTTTCCAAGCTGTCAGTGAAACACAACTTATTGGGAAGCAAAATTTCCCCGTAACAAATTTGAATGAACAATCCAAAAACACAGGTTTGCACAGTATATCCCGAATCTTTTCGCTGTATCTTTGCGCGCGCCATTACCGTCCAAGTGCTCATTGATTTATCGTGAGAAAATACAGAATCAGAGGCTGACAAGGAGGGCAAACAACATCACTCATCAAACACATTTGTTGCCAAGGTAACACCAGAGAGTTAAGTCATTCACGCTCTTTACATATTTGATGCTGGCAAATATGGATAGTAGTTGCCTCGGCGTATTTGTCATGCTTGGTGTTGTTTTTGCTATAGGGGATTGTAAATGCGTCTCTCAGCATGGCACAGTGCGTAAGTTCAACTAACTGTTGGGATGGGTGAACTGAGTTCCCTAACAGCCGTCGGTGATATTATCCTTCCAAACGCTTACTATTGGTTTACTGAAGACAGACTGGGTTTCTTATCGATTGATCGATGACGTAGTAGTCTCTCCATTTTTCCCAGACAGGTGATGGCCGAGGATCCACTTTTCAATTGGTAGATAAACAGATTTGACGTGAAGAGACAGCTTTTCTTCTATCCACTGTGCTGGTAACAGGGTGGTTGTGATACCAGTGACAGATTAAGCCGCCTACTGGGTGCCCATAACGACGGACTTTATCCGTTAATATCAATAACCACTCAAATTGCAGTATTCAGGTGTACAGATGCAGTGAAGTGGTCCAGGAAACATAATGCAAACCTGTGTTTAGGGGTCTTTGTACACGTAGTATCTACAGCTTAACGTCAGTTTAAGACACGTCAAATGCAAATGGACAACTTTCGATTTTCCAGTTTCTCCACTAAACTTTCAACCTAATGGCGAGTCCATTGTTATTGTACTTACTTGCCTATATACGTGACCGTTAATTTGAAAACGTTTATTGGAAAATGACGTTTATTAGACTGTCTGTTGGTATTTGAGTAAGTATATTCTTACCTTTGCCGTAACCATACAAGTAATTAATTGTTTCTTTCAGTGGGGCATGTAACACCGAATGAAAATACGCTGTTTTTTGTCGCCTTTAATGTTTCTTTCAGGCTCGATTATTCAAATGAATCCTTTGACGAGTATTGTATTGTAATCTGTTTGTCGCTTCGCGTTGCTTTTTTAGCAGCCTCTTTGCCAGTATGTGGTAAGGTGAACAATCCATATCCAAAATCGTACTAAGAAGATTATTATATATATATATATATTATATATATGGTCAGTGTTTCAGCNCCTCGCAACTCCTCTTATCCCTCCAGTATGGTGACCGATTTATCGATCCATTTCGACGTGGTTCACTTCTTTAATCGACCGACCGAAGTCCGTTACCACCGGGTTCATCCTCATCTAAAGTTCACACCATCTACAGTTACGTACATAACGTGAGGTGGGAGGTGGTTAAACAGGCAAAACCTGCCCCACCGAAACTATGATCCTAGCTGGGTAACTCACTCAAAAAGTACTTTGTTTTTTATTGATTTGAGCTGATTATCCCTCGGACTTCACCTTCACGCACNNCAGTTGATCGATTCAACCATACAATCGAAAGCATTATACTCGAGTTTCACTCTTACTGGAGCTCATCAGTAGTGCATATCCACCGTCTCGTCCGGGATTTAAACTCCGAACTCATCGTATGGAAGGCCAAATAGCTCATAACATGGCTGAACCAATTTATGTTTGTTCAGTTGTCCGAGTGTATGGTTGATTCGATGAACTGAGGATTGTGCGTGAAGGTGAAGTCTGAAGGATAATTAGCTCAAATCAATAAAAACCCAATATTCCACACCCTTACTCACAAGTAACTGGGATTCAAATGCGAAGTACTTTTGTTTGTCTATGGAAAAATCGGTTCACCCCATTTGAACGGGGTTTCGAGAGACCCGGTTCAATCAGTGGCGAGTGACAGAAAGAGAAAAATCAATCCCATTGTTGGGTTCCCGATGGAATGCCATTGGTTGGATTCAGCTGAAGTTGAAAAGATGTAAAAACCCTAGTACCGGAACTTCAAGTGACGAGTCAGATGTGAGTCCATTAATTATAGCCATGAGCAGTAATCTACCTCTAATGGAGCTTGAAGTCAGCGATTTCAAAGCACAAAACGTAAACCACAAAGTATCAACCTGGCAACAACTGAAACAGCAGTATTCACCGTCTGTTTGAAAACACCATCGAAAGATATCTATTTAATCCATCGTTTGTTTCCAACCCAAACATGAGAGGTTTTAAATACCTCTAGTTTGTTCGAAATTGGTCCTAAACTCGTCGGCACGAAACGATCATTTGTTAGCACGAAAAATTCCTAATATACTGCAAATGATTTTCTGCTGAAATCCTCTCATAAGATCGGTTTCAACAAATCAGTGAAATAGGATTGGAAACCTCAATGGACAGAGAGATACATTCGCTTCAACGTTTCACCATAAAAAGGGGAACACAGAACTAAATCAAATCTACCCTGATAGTCTGTCACCAGTACATGATATTCCTGCCAAAAGATTCTTTCATAGCGGGACAAATTTGTACTAGACATGAAACCAAAGTCCAATTAAGCTGCATGTCGAACTGACGCACGATATTTTACCGAAACTTGGAAATAGTGACCGAGTATGAGAAATGAGACTAATCAGATAAGATGGGTTGAAACAACGGGGACGATAGTTGAACTTTCGACTGTATGGTATGAATTCAACTAATTGCTCAATTAGCTGGGGATATATTTGAATTGGAACCAATCGTGTATGCAAAAAAATAGCCTCCAAATAAATGTATCAAGTCGCAAATCCTGGGCTCGCTGCTATATGTTAAAACATCAGTTGCCTAGAAACGAAGCAGCTTGGTCAACTAGTTTGAACAAGGGGTAAAAATCGGAAAATAAATGATCCCAGAAAGTCCTACTCTGTTATTTCATAAAGCTTTATTACGTGCTAATAATCAACAAAGTTGTATTATTACCAGAATCACTTACGAGCTAATTCTTATCTTGTCCCCGTCACCATAAGCACTAGTCTGAGCAGATCTGTCCTACAATTGTTGGATTATTTCTGATGTTAATTGATGAATTGTACACATTGCATTCTTTTCAAATAATAGCACAAAATGAAAAGGATTAATATTACTAACTAATGTGTCAATTAAGACAATATGATGTAGGTACAGCACAGAAATTTCTAGGCTTCTAAGTAATGAGGATCTGAATCCAAGTGAATGAAGGCAATCGTCGAAATGCTTTTCTTTCGTTCAATGAACCTAACTTAAAACTTAACAAAAACTGCTTAACAAATCACTCCACCTGAATGCAGATAGACTGTTGCGAATTCAGTTGCGCACGTAACGGAAAGCTTTGTCTGTTTTTAAAACACGAGATATCCCCTCTGATTAAGAACACGCAATGAAGGAGAATATATGTTTTCGGTGAATTCGTTTTCAAGCTCTTACAGTCAAAAGCAAAACAGTATGGCGAACAAACTTGTTTTCGTAACTTCGTGTTCAGGCCTTTACAGTTATATGTGCGTATTTATATCTCATGTAGAAATAAACGTGGTTGGACCCTAGAGGTTATGTGTGAAAATGCAACAATGTCTGTCAAGTTTAATCGGGACCAGTGGATAAAATGGGGAAAGTGAGTGACGGGCAGTGGGGGGGGAGGTCAATTCTGGATTTTTCGGTGACCTTTTTTCATGTGCCATTTGTCACGCCATGTTGTGTCATCATGATACGATTGAGGTCAGTCGCATTCTGTTTTTGAAAGAAAATTCGCACAGCGAAGACTGAACCAAGCCCTCAAACTACCCTGGTCAAGGGGAGAGAAAAGAGACTGTAAGCATGAACACGATGCAGCATAACGAACTTGGATTACATAATTCAAACAGCAAGTATTTATCTCGAGTTCCCTCGGGTTCACTGCCACACATGCCTCATCCGGGTTTTACTGTTTCTTTCGATAAACAATCCATACGCATATTTTAAGTTGTCTCATTTGATAAAATTTTTCCTGTTTTTCCCCGTTTTTCAAACATTACACGCACTTATCTCCTGAACATATCAATTCGCTTTCAGAATACTACGGTATCTTGCAAGTATGGAAGGCAAGAATGCGATCGCTGGTGCTTTTTGAGGTGGATGAGGTGGAATAGGATGCCTAATTTTACCTATTCTGTCATATATTGTGCAGCGTCGTAAATTTAGCACCCGGGGTGTGATAATTAGGTCCTGATTAAGATTTCTTCCAAATAAACAACCGGACTCAATAAAGGGCCGTGATCAAACTCGATCATGCAGACAAGTGATTAAGTTTGGCTAGTCGAAACTTAGCAATCTTCAACCCTTAAGCCAAATAGCCACCTCAGTATAGCGAAATAGCAAAAACAACAACAGCAACCGCGCAAAATATCGTAAACTATTTTATTTTGCCTTAACTATTTTTAATTTGTTTCTGCATTATGCTTCCATCGCTAAGAGCCTAGTATCTGTGAAGCGTAAAGGCAGTGTTAGAACTTGTACAAAGCCCAGATTTTTGGCTGATCGCTTCCTCCCAAATACCCAGGGTTTTGAACCTCATTTAGTGTGACTGAATTTGGTACTACCCCACATCACACGCAAAATGTCTGTATTAGTATCCTTTTATTTCGTTGCTCCTATTAGTCGAATGGCTTACAGCAATACGAGTTCTCAATTCCGATGACGGCAAAACAAATTCAAAATAATTTATAGGCATGATACACATATTTGACTTTCATTTTATGAGTAATATGTTTGCTCTCCTTTATTTTTTATCACTCTGGCTAGCCGACCAAATATGTAATCAAATCGTATTGGTCAGCCTCCTCTAATACATGTCGCATTGCTTTCGGTCTGGAGGAACTCCTGAATTACGCGATGTTTACATCGAAGGACTTGCACGAATCGGGAACTGAGATATCAGATTTATGCGCCTCTGAAATATAATGCTTTCATTTGTATACCAAAATCTCTTGAATTTTTTGGTTGATTTTGATATACTGACATTACCAACCGGTTATTCAATGAGTCGCACATCCCGAGGTCAACGGTTGAAGGTCCATTTCCAAGTTCATTTGAATTTACTTTTATTCCTTCCAAGTTGAGGTATTTTACGTGAGAAGTTTGTGGCCACAAAACTTGTCAATTTACTTAGGATACAAGATGATAACTTATCGGTATAGTTACTTTGCACCACATGCGAAATATATATTATTTATAATACTTATCTTGACTAGAATAAGTGCCGTAATGTATAATGCTCTAAACTATAATAATTGTATATAATAGCTACACTTTTGTTCCCAATACCTTATATCATAACACGGCTACAATGGTCGCAATCTTATCTCTTATGTATCTGTTGCTACATTCCGAGGTGCTATTCTCAAGAACGTGTTTGACCTTGTCGCCGTTGGTAACTTGGTAAACATTTCCCCGGCGACACACAGCTTGTTGCCGCAACTCAATCCAGCTATGACCAGAATGGCAACAATCCGTTTTAAGACGTCATTTGTAAAATGCAGATTTCGATAGCGTGCTTGATGACATCGCCCATTGACAGGTTTGGCTGATTATTAGAACATAAACTTCTTTCTGTATAGTTTGTCGGCACATACATGTGTCGTTACGCAAACTATCAGTGTATCCATCCCATTTCCAGCTAAATCACCGTGTGTATCAATGACGACATACAGCCGCATCCGTCGAATAGATGCCCGACAAATCATCTCTCGCCTTTACCTGCAGATTAGTTGATACATCCAGTATTCTTTATAAGAGTTTCATACTCAAAAGGAGAGGCGCACAGACTACGTGAGGTGGTAGAGAGTTCCATTTGCTGCACAAACTGACTCATATGTTATTGTGACTGTATTT
>UZAN01043869.1:24212-35433 GCA_900618425.1 Echinostoma caproni
TGAGAACATGTACCACCTCATGGGCATGCGATCGCTTTTGAAGTCTACATACATTAGGTAACAGAAGTGTTTACAAGCACAGTGTACGACCCCGCAGTAAATGACTTTAACGATCGACGTTGGAAGAATATTGACTGGATAAACCGAATATTGTTCAAATCGGCCTCCAAATTTATTGGACGACCATTGGTGGAGAAATTCTTTAAAAGACCAGAAAACCACCCATAATCTCTAAATTCATTACAAGCTATTGATAAAATTGGTCATTTTCCATATAGTTCTCAGTACGGAGCAATTACACGAAGAACGAGTATCCAACTTCAGAATGGCATCAGTCATTAAAACAGCAACAGGGAAAAGAGATCTACGGTTTGCTGTTCCCGGGACAGGTGATGAATGGAAGAACGTCAAGAGTGATCAGATATTAGGGTATAGAAAATGTGACCAGGGAACCCGCTCCCATAAGACACATTAGGTTCCCCGGTTGAGCAACCCGACAATTGATTAGACACTGAGTGATATGGTCGAAAGCTGTAAACAGTAGCGCTCGTTAATTTACTCATTTTAGAAATAGATCTAGTTTAATTGATTTCCGTTCGATAGAGCGCATCGCTTTAAACTATTTGGATGACTCTTTCTCGATTAACCCAATGGGTAGACGAAGGGCGGTAACCAAAACCATCGAACTACAGTGTAACGCTTGCGAATGGGAAAATGCCAACTGAACCAGTGCACGGAAACAAACTTAATCGTGAATGACACCTAATCAACGTTAGAGGCGAACTTTATGACCTACATAAAGCACAACTCCCGAAAACGCCTTCATCGCTTTTCACTATTGCGTAACGGACCGGACTTCGCTCATCATGCGTGTGCGACGGGAATAACAAAACGCAGTCTAACTGTGTACACACACGCTTCAACCCTATTGGTTTAACAATAACAGTGTCGGTTATCTTCATCATCATCATCGTACAGCGAAATATGGTGAAGGGAACTTCACCGATCGTTGCCAAACTCACAATGCATACAGTGGTAATCTGTAAGGTCACCAGGGTTTGTACATATTTTGAGGGGAGGGAAAGAAATTGAACCTCTACAGGTAACACACAGAGTACACAATCTAGCAGTGCATACATAGCATCTCATGCATTTTGGTCTGATAGGAATTGACAACAAGAACGCAACTGCTCTCGGTTATCTGCTGTATCCGTCAATGTCTCCAGCCAACCTGTTGCTGAGTCTTTCAGAGCACAACCTGGAAAGCGCGAGACCCCTACCCTACCTAATAGCTCTGTGCATTTCTTCATACCTAGTCTCCACGGGGTTTCCTCAGGCCGGCAGCGAACAAAAGAGTAGCAGACGACAGGTGAGCACACGTAATACGTGCCCTAGCCAGGGAAGCCTACTAATCTGAATTGGCCGAATTAGCAAGTTTATCCCTGATAAACTACCAAACGCCTTCTTCATCCGCCATACATTGGAACAGACATACGATGTCATTGGCGTACTCTAAATCACAGTTTTTCTCCAGCTGTCCATTCAATAGCTACATTTCGGAGACTACTTAGTTCATTCTCCGGTATTTCGTCTGGAACAGAATTGAACAAGAATGGCGAAAAAGAGCACTCTTAACGAACAGCCTACTTAGTTCCTTATAGGCCATCACTCCACCGGAGATATATGAGTGGAGTGACCTCAGTACGCTAAGGTACCTTTGGGGTATTCCTTTTCGAAGAAGGGAAACCATTACAGCTTCGCAATCCACTGAGTCAACCGCTCCTTTCAGGTCAAGGACCACCGCAATCGTTGGTCGGCCGTGGGCGTGACGCAACTCAAGGTCCAGACGGAAAGTAAAAATTTGATCAACACATCCACGACTTGCTGTTCACGAATATTGGTCTCTCTAAAAGGAGTCAGATGTCGAAGTATGACTTTGGTGACGATTGGGATCAAACTTATCCCGCTGTGGTTTTGGTGGTCGTTGCGAGATCCGTTCTTGAAAATAGGAACGATCAGTGATTCGCCCAAGATGAAGGAATGTGTTTTTGCATCCAAATGTTGTGCAGTAAGTTAGTAATAGAGTTTAAGAGATTATCATCCTCTATTGGTGTCAGTATGCTACATTATTAATTAGTCTACAACCAACCACTAGCAGAATCGAAGGTATCCCAACCCGGAAAATGACACCTAATGTACCGCGTTTCGCTTTGCAGTGACTTTATAACTCCTTCTCTAGCCTGCAAAGTCCGCTTCAAACAGAGCGCGGAGTGGAAGCCAACTACTAGGCATGTGCACTAAGTATTCTAACCAATGAACTCTACTGGCATATATACGGGATATCATTCAAGAATGCGAATCTTTGGAAAGGAAGAGTGGAAAATTTTCCCATTTGGTACGTTTTCAATAAAGCTAACCAATGCATAGAGTCACTAGTAACTTGAATTGATCACGCCAACTCATGTGAAATCGGGAGAAGAGTTTGCTTTCTCATCGGGACTGATGCGATGCAAAAGTATCACGAGGTGAAATCGTCTCATCCCCGTACACATCTCGTTCTCTAAATGCATTGCGGGTCCAGATAATTATCACCTCTCTTCTAAGCGAATTTGAGTTTGAAAAGATTATAAAGTTGGTCATTGCAGAATTTGCGACCACTATTGCCTATCGATTCGGCAGAACGTTCGAGTTGAAAAATACATCACTCGGAGTTGGGTGTCAAGAACAAAGGTCAAGTACTATCTCTTTACACTTGTCGGTCACTTCCAGACAAATCTGACGGAAATTTGTCATTATCATCAAAATAAACCAATCAGAGTATGAGCGTTTAAAACTGATAACTGTCTGAAGTAAAATTTCCGCGTCCTTTAAGTCAAACCGTTGTTTGGTTGCGAAGTTCTCTTTGCTGGGTAATCAAGAGATGAGTTTTCGAGAGCCTTTTGTTTATCGAATCGCTCTATTAACTTCCATTTGATTTTGAAGCAATGATTTCCCCGAATGAATTTGAAAAAGGCCAGTAGTGTTTTGCAAGATGTCTGCTGCAACGACATTTCTTTCGCATATTATCAGTTACTTCATGCGAATTACAATTGGACATTATATATGTTCATGGGGTATGGTGACAAATATATTTAAAGGCGAGATTCATACTTGTTCACGAGACAGTGTAACTAATTTACCAACACTTTTTTCTCCTAATTGGAACACAGATGAATGGAAAATTGTTCGCAAACGGATGAAAATGACGTGTTAATGTGTGCGCGTGTGTGTTTCAGTAGGTAGGTAGGTAGGTAGGCGGAGAGGGAAGTTAGAACACGTGGACATGCGAAGACACGAAGTTAATAGACCCATTAAATAATACTGACGATTATCAAGAACAAAAGTTGGAATTCATTATCCTAATGGAGGAGGTGTAATTGGTGTGTGTGGGTGGGTGGTTTGAGTGAATGGGGCAGGGAGAGGAGAACGAAAGTCACAATGATGAGGTGAGGGGTAAAGGATAGGGTAGGGCGGGGGCGGATTAACTCCACGGTCTCGTGAACAAGTATGAATCTCGCCTTTAAATCTATTTGTCACCACACCCCATGAACACATATAATGTCCAATTTTAATTCGCATGAAGTAACTGATGATATGCGAAAGAAATGTCGCTGCAGCAGACATCTTGAAAAACACTACTGGCCTTTTTCAAATTCCATCAGGTTGTTTCTTATTCACAATGAACCGAATAAACCTCCATTAAGTAGGCACTCAAAAGACAGCAGTCGAAACTGCCGCACGATAACGAAGGTTATTGGTTGTATAGATTGAAACTGAACAAACCCTGAATTAAACTTCACTTAGGTTTGACGGTGGTTGATGGATGACAGCCTCAAGTTGGGTCGAATGATAAATTTCGAAAACGGTTCAGGAGATGCGTGGCACATTCTGACATGTCATTTTTCTTCACTCCCAAGATCAACTGAACTGCAGAACCGATGGGATGCGCTTCATATATCTGTATGCTCCATAGCCATAATGAATTTGTTAAACGATTAAGGAGTTTAGCGACATATACTGCATTCCGTATGATAACCAGTCACATATATCGTTACCATCAATAACATTATCTATGAACAAGTTAGACAACTAGATTTGCTAGAAATATGTAGAAAACCAGCCTATCCCTTGCGTTTCCTTATATTCTGATACGTAATAAACATACTAGAATACGTCGTTGCGACCTTTCAGTTCCATTATGCCCTATTTTTATCACAACAAGCGCAATTACTTTGATCATACCCATTTAATTACGTAACTTAGTGCGCTAAACCGCAGGAAATAATTCAGCTCATGGTCACGGGGATCCACTTTCAGTAATGAGAAACAGTAGACCGAGTTCTGGAACCTTGAGTAACGACCTATAATTAGGACGTTATTTCACTCCACAGCCTATCCATTCAGCACCGATTCTGATATGCTTTGAATAAGGATGACAATCTATTTGACATGCGTTTTGCTTATTAGTTCCGGTTTTCTTGGTGTGGTGCACGATGAAGATGAAACCATTAGTTAAAACTCGTGCGATGTCAGTTAGAAGCAGTCACGATAAACTAGAAATCGACCAATTATCAACAAGTCATATCCAAGTTCTGGCTACACACAGCGGTTAGAATTCAAACTCAACAGTAAGAACGAGAAACAAATTCAATAATTAGATGGACAGGACGAACTCTATGAGTTTTTTTCAAACTTCTGAGAGTCTCGTCATCTTGCAGAATTCACCTAATCGTATTAAAAAGTGAAAACCGAGTAATGCTTAGGATACCATCTGTGCGAATTACTGTGAAACAGACGTATCCTCTTGTAATCAAGCGGTGTAGACCATTGGTATATTGTGCTGTAGCTATTTTGCGGGCAATACGAATGAGTAATGTGGACAGTGGCACTCGTGCATTTATGTTCAATTACCGCTCTAGCTTTTTACTTCTGTCTTCTACCACTTCCTTTTGTTTGCCAAGTGCAGATACCAGGTAAGTTACAAGACCTTCTGGATAGTTTGAGTGCTAGTGCAATCAGGTTCGGTATGCGTTTTGCACCTTCAAAGTGTAAAATGTTACTTCAAGACTGGGTTGGTCCTGAACCCAGCCTAACCCTAACTGGGGAAATAATATAGTAAGTGGATAAGTTTTGTTATCTGGGCAGCTATATCTCACCCGGTGGACGCATCACGGATGGAGTGTCAGCCTGCATACAGAAGGCTCAATTGGCACTTGCCAACTTGAGATATCTGTGGCGCCGTCGCGACATCCGGCTGTCTGTGAAGGGTCAAGTGTATGCTGCGGCAGTTCGGCCAGTTCTGCTATACGGCGCAGAAACTTGGCCATTAAGGAAACCGGATAAGGATAGACTATCGGTGTTTGAACACCGCTGTCTACGCAGCATTGCACGAATCTGGTGGGGCAGCCGGACGAGCAATGCTGAGGTTAGGCGCAGAGTTTTGGGTAAATACGGTCGCACACTGGAGCAAGTGATCGACCTCCATTACGTTGGTTGGGACATGTGTTACGCATGTCACCAGATAGGCTGCCACGGCCAGCGATGTTCGCTGAGGCAGGTAGTAGGTGGAAGAAAGTCAGGGGTGGTCAAGCTAAGACCTGAAATGAAGGTATGAAAACCCTAACCAGGAGTCTGGGTCACATAGGTCCTGTTAGGCTCCCTGGATGGGGACCTCGGGATGATCATATCGGATGGTTAGAGACCTTGAGTGATATGGCTAGGTGTCGTAAACAGTGGCGTTCGTGCATCTTGTCGATTTCTCCGCAAAATTGGTAACATGAAATCCTAAATTTTCTGTTCGACTCTACCTTCAACTTTCCTTTCTTCTCCTATTCTTCATCCAAATGGGCAGCCAAAAGACAGCAACCACTCCACTTTCAACTTTCCTCTCTTCTCCTATTCTTCATCCAAATGGGCAGCCAAAAGACAGCAACCAAAACCGGCGCACGATGGTACATGGTCAATGGTTGCAGAAACTGAAACCGTTTGCCAAATGGGTCTCTAAATGACAATAATCAACCCTCCCACACGAAACCGCAAGGCTGTACAGAATGTGAATTGAAATTCCCAGTTGGTAATGCTAGTAGCCACTTTTTCTGAGCGCACTAGTAGTTCGTAAATTTTAAGATCAGCACTCTATTCATTGATCGAAGAATTAGAGGTGTGCAAAAATCCCTTGGCGCAGTACTCTATGGCTTAGGGCCAACTAACAGCAGAGTCCATTAATACAGAATCAAAATTTAAACGCACCAATAGAGCGGCGTAAAACTCTTGCGGGTTTTGAAGAATTGAAATTCGACCGGGATCGACGCAGAACATAGGTAGGTTGCACCGTTCGATGAAAGTCAACATGTTCAGCTGAAAGGATCACACGGGAATAGCAAAATATAGATCCATCATCCACGTTAAACTGGAATACCACCAAGGGAACAAGAAAGTGGCAAATATTTACAGCTTTATTTTAATGAAATTGGACTGAAGAGCAGATCGGGCGCAAGAGAGAGAACGGACGGAAGTCAAATTTCAAGTCACGTTTGCATGGATGGGCGATGGCGTTTTGCAGTGAGAATATTTCGCTCATCTGCAAATCCCAGAGATCCTCGTTGTAATTCGATGAAATCGGACGTTTGCATTTGTTTTCCATTCAATGGGTCCACCATTTCCTTACGAATGACCGTGTCCACCACCTCTTTGGTCACAACTGCACCAGAAGTCTTGAGCACGACCAGGGGTGTCGCGTTTGTCAATAAATCTCTTGATACGGCACAACAGTATCGTGTCTCAGCAGTGCCAGAAGGTTTTTTGGATTTGTTGGTCAAAACCTGATCATCTTCAGCGAATTTTGTTAGTTTTACGGCGACCAGATCTTTGTACTTAAGTGGCTTGCCGCTCATCGGACATCGAACTACGGGATTTGGCTTCACCAAATCATCACTTTCACTCTTTGCTCCATTTGAGGTGCTGGGGGTCCAAAAGCTAGCTGCTTTTAACGCAGGTTTATCGGAAGATTCGCGAAGACTTAGGACGGAAGCCAAAGCCTCTGCTTCAGCAGCTTGTGCTGAAGCTTTGGCATGCGTTTCCAAAGTGTTAAGAGATAGGAAACGGCGTGCTTCTTCATCTTTTTCTGCTTTGGTGCGCATTCTAGCTTCAGCTTCTGCACGCCCCTTCTGTTTTTCAAACAATTTCAGCTTGCGCTGGTATTCAGCCTTTTGGTTGACGATATATTCCAAAATTGCGGCACGATCATACAAAAATCCGTCCGTGGTTACAACCGGATCTTTTGCAGGCTGCAGTGTGAGACAGCAACAGTCAAAACCCCGGATAGAATCTTTTCCCAGTCTAACTTCTTGTGTACCGTACCCGGATCGTAAAGCATCTTTCTTCCGCTCATAGTACGTGTACACCGTATGAGCTGTGCAGTTCTTAGCGTGTCGCGTCATCAATTCTGAAGTAGAAAAATAAGGAAATAAAAAGCGTTACTACTCAACATATAATATGAAATGAACCGCCTTGAATCTACTTTGCTTCACCCAGAAGACTTAAAGCTCAACTAATCCTCCCACAATTTGAGTTAAACCTTGAGCAACGATTTCAATAGCACTGTTGTCATGTGCGATGATTTTCATGGTTTTCAGAATTCTGGTTCGTAATCATTCTAATTTTACTGATGTCATCTTCCTAAGGAACAATTGGATTGGATTGGATTAGATTTCCAAAGGATAGAAGCTGCATCATCATCATCATCGTACAGCGAACTTCACTGACCGCTGCCAAACTCACAATGCATACAAGGTTAGTGGTAAAATTTAAGGCGTAACATCCATCATACACGAATTAGCTAACACGTCAAGATAAAACTGCCCAACGAACATCAAACTTTGCCCATTTTAAACATTCTGTTCTACGTAATCTGTAGATGATTTTATGGAGCATTAGTTATTTCTTTGCATAAAATAATGACAATTTAATTTTAAAAGCAGTGATTGTGTAATATCATTTTGGGAAAGCATTGTGTCAACATCATAACAATAATAATAATGGGGATAGGGATACAGAACAGTGAAATGCAGGTTAAAGAATTGCGATGTTTAACAGTAGACAAAAAGAATGACCCTATTTTTTGTGTCACCGCAAACGTTGGGGATTTTCCGTGTGTTGGCTCATCGTCTTTTTTATGGGGTATGGGACTTTAACAGGTAGACCGCACAGCAGTGGCGCCACTAACTTCCATTTTGGGCCATATCTTTCAGCGTCTCTTTCCGACAACAATCTTCACCCCTTGGGCCCAAACCTGGAAGGCGGTTTGCAACAAATGAAGCCAGCTACTTCGTAACTCAAGGCTGTCATAGTCCGACCGCCGCGGCACTTCTTCCAACCTCGCCCAGCGCGTGAGAAAAGAGCACGGAAATATAAAGAGAATAACAAATGTATTCTGCTTCCTTTTAATTTATTGAATATATAGATGTACAGTCAACTTTCAGGAAGCGGGTTGCGGCCATACAAAGGCTGCTTCGGGAAATATAAAAATAGGGAAGACGAGCGGTTCGAACACGTGACTCCCTGGTCACACTTTGGTGATCTAACCACTTAGCCACCACCAAGGTAGATGATGGGCAGGCATACGTAAAACTTAACCAAGCTATCGGAAGCGATTACTTCTCTTATTGAGCGACTAACCACACCCACTACACGACGACGAACCTCGTCATTGCTTACCCGAGGTTCCCACCGGACGCGAGCAATGCTTCGGAAACAACGGTGGTTGAATACAGAAAGTCGATTAGCTTCTTCCGCTCGGAAAGGACAGATCTCTCAACCGCAAAGCAGAAAACTACGAACTGCGGCGATGTTCACCCTTTCCTTTAGGGACGAACGGATGTCATGGCAGCGAGACATTTACACGGTGCAAAGCACGTACCATATTATTATTATTATTCAACACGAAGCCAATTACAGAGAACTGGCAAATGTGCCACAACATATGAGCAGAAAGAAGTCTGATGAATCTGTCCATAGGTTGTGTGGGCATGTTGCCCTGGCCGAGGAAGGGGATAACTTCGGGGTCCCGAAACCGTTGGCTAGAGAGCCAGACCTGCAAGACAACAGGACGGAGCTCAGAGTCCGCATTCCAATGGGAGCTGATGTCCAGTTCACTGAATCATGAGCCCTTCGGAGGAGGTCAACTATCCAAGGTGCCCAATCAAGCTAGTGACCACTGCCGCGAACAGGAAGGTGTGCGTGTGGTTTGTAAGCCTTATCTTGGTTGGTTTGGAATCAGGGTTTTTAGCCAATTCCCCTAGATGAACTTCCAATGGTTCACCAACCCGGATGTTGGCTTTTCGTCCTTTCACTTTGGTGGGAAAACATCTCCGCAACGGGAAGGCAGTGAGTAGGGCTTCCTCAGCAGAAGCTATTTGAGACGCTTGGTCATATGGGAGCATATCGCGAGGTGTAAGGAAATGGTGACCAGTCTCAATCTCAGACATCCACCCCCGACCATACTGACCATATCTGGATACCTCTATCACCAAGCGATTCAAAACCTGTTAGACTGTCTGTGCATTGTCACTCAACAAGGTATATTCTAAATCAAGAACTCTGTTACTTGGGGAAAGTTGGACCCAACCGTTTGTTAAACCGGACAAAGCGTCCTATAGAACATCCTCTATGATAAAGGGGAAGAGGAATGGGGACATAGGGCAGCCTTTTCCCACACCACTGGAGACGGTAAAGGGTAGTGAAAGCTAGCCACAGGCCCTAAATCGATCTGAGGTATGAGGACAAAACTCTTCGAGGATCAGCGTACATATCTGGTACTCCATTCCTCAAACGGTTACATAGTGCGGTCCTACCGACAGAGCTGAAGGCCGTGCGGACGTCTAAGAACACAGTGATTGCTGGTCTTTGATAGGCATGACGGTGCTCTAGCAGCTGTCGGAGGGTAAAAGCTTGATCGATGCATCCATGACCGGCGCGAATCAGTCTACTTACGCGTAGTGCACAATCGGCGGGAACTGGCGGACGCCAACAGCCTTCACGCTATTTGATTAAGGCATTTACCCTTATAATTGGTGTAATCATCGCTCGAACCCTTTTTGAAGATGGGGAAAACAATCGATTCATCCTCAAGAGCAGGGGACCTGCTCAGTGTGCCATACTTTACTGAATAGAGTTACCAATTCTACAGCAAGCTTTATTTCACCTTTAAATAAAACTAGCGGAATTCCGTCGGAGTTCGGCACTTTGTGACGTCCCAAGACTTGTATCTCTACGGATTTCCGTCTCAGAAGGTGGGTCTGTTGAGACAAACCATGGAACGCATGCCGGTGGCCTTCTAAACTGTGCCTCAAAGTACTCCGCTCAGCCTACAAGACGTCGCTGTTGATTATGAGTTGGCGAACGGTCACCTACCTACCTCACACCCAAGACTTTCCTACCGGTAACCCGGATGAGACGGAACAGCTAATGGAAATTTTCCATGACTGTAGCACGTTCCATCATTGATGCGCGTTGAGTTCACTAGATATCACGGTCCATGTGCAAGCTTGAGGTAAGTTCACGTCTCGTTACAATTCGTGTTTTATTATGCTCGCTGCCGGTCGGGATTGATCAGCGTGGACTTCGCAGGAATCCAGGGTGTCATGGCACTACTTGTCAGACCACAACTAACTAAGCCATTGGAAAGCAGAGCATTCTTGATAAGCGACCCGTGCTGATTGATGTTATCGGGTGGGGTCGGTTCTGGCTTTTCATCTAGCGCGTTTTGAAATACAGTCAGACAAGCTGGTTCGGACAGCTTGTCACAGTCTAACCGTCGTTGTGTAATACGTTTGTAACGCCCACCGGAGCATATGGACAGCTTGGCGTAAACTGATGTGCGGTCGGATGGGAGCGCTCCAGTACGATCGGCAGTCTTGTATTCAGCCCCACCATTTTTGGCATATGGCGATGTGGTCGCTGTGTGTTCATCACTGACTCGAAGAGGGCTCCTGAAGATCGTACTGGCGATGGCGGGAACATAGAGCCAACAGCCGTTCCCCGTTTTCCGAGCGACAGGAATCAAATCCAAAAGGACCTCTCAGATGTACCTCACTCGAAATCAACAGATCTACTCTAGCTTTCCTATATCCGGCTAAAATCACGATTTCAGCCCTGGTCACTTTACGCAAGAGTCAGTGTAGAT
>UZAN01043870.1:6665-21057 GCA_900618425.1 Echinostoma caproni
CTACTTATTATCATATATATATGTCATAGTAGAATCTGTCGCGTACAGAGCAAATGAAACTTGTGCTGGGAAGCAGCAGACGGCTGTTCCGACTTGGTTAGGTCTGATCAGCGGTGCGAATCCATCGACCCAACTAGGTATCGAGCTGAGGACCCCACAAGAAAAACGCACTCAAGCTAACCACTCGACCAGTAGATAGCTGGTCAGACCGTTTTTCATGTTCCATTTAAACGATGAAGCACAACCTCATGAAGTCCCATGAAGTTGAATAGAATCCTCCACTACTCTAACTAATTTATATGCACATATAAGCGTAACGGATGCAAAACAAATGCATGTATTTTTTCTGTTTCACACACTTCCAACCACTCCTTACCACATTCACGTCGTCCAACCAAAACATATTTCTTCTGACATTATCTGTTTCACATTTGCTTGATTTGTACGGGTAGGATTATGAATGAATCGAAAACAATTGTCCACCTTCAGACTTGTGTTCTAATCTCACGATGGATTTATTCCGCAATCTAAACTTCGCTTATGAACCTCCCATGCTCATTGTGGTGGTTTACCCTATTTTGTCCTCAACCAAACTAGTTAACCCCCAACATAATTAAAAAACCTGATTTTGTTTACCCAAAGTGTGTTTAGCAGAGATCGGTGACCTTATCTTCATCGTATTTTATATGGAACTTTATTAATGAAAATAATTGACGGACCTTGGAATCTTCATGGATTTCCCTCCATCCAGTGAAAGTGTGAACACTAACATTTGACTTTTGATCTGATCTTGTTTATTCAAGTTGTCTTGTTTCCCAAAGTCGTGCCATTTTCCCACTCAATCTATCGTATGAATGTTTGCACAGAGCTGAGCATAAATGAATAAGCTCAATCTAACCTTTCCTGTGATAAAACACATTTGTACCCTAAGGGGGTGAGCATTGTATGTTATTGAAATGGAGAATAAGCACAACAGGAAGATTGAAAAGCAAGGACGGAGAGTTTTACATCATGGTCAAGAAAGGTAACACAGGTAGTGGTTGACCTAGAGCATGACGAGTTAGGAGGTAATTTAAGAGAATGGAACAGTTTTTATTTGCAACAAATTAACATTGATAATAAGTAAGATGTAAAGTTTATGTACACTAATAGTCGATTGGTCTGTCTTTGTTCTTTAGAACTTTTTCCAGTCTCTTCGGCATGGAATAAACCAACTTTGTCATGAAGTCATTTTCTATTTTGTGCATCACAATCGGCCAGTACTGTGCACACATGTGACCACAAATAAAACACGGAAAGATTGCTCCACTCTATTGGCGAGTCTTTGGTTTCCTTGTTAACGTGAACAATGTTGTTTGACGCGGTATACATTCCGTGAACTTGAATGCCCGGAAACATTTCCTTACTGTTTCTAGCTCTTCAAGTAAACTGTGGATGCTTAACTACATCGGATTTTCTATATCTACGGACATAGATTTCCTTGGATAATGGGCGATTATAGCCAGCTTAAATAGTAACTTTACTCCAGATGGGTTTTCGGCACACTTTTCCCCAACTGTCTTAGGAAAGGGAAAGTAAGGAACACAAATGACATTGATTAAAATCATATAACCGAGAAATACAGGATTAACATGCGGTATGAATTCAAATGACGTAAAAAGAGTAAACTGCACTGCAATCTTATACTGTACTAATGAAAACAACCTCATGAGCATAGTTTTGGGAGAGTGATACGGAGCATTCTCTTCGTAGGTGACACCTAACCTTGCATTCAACCATATTTTCTGGTGATTTCTCAGGCACTCGTGAATTGAACCGAAATTCCTGTCGGATCATATTCAGTTCCGGGGGAAAGTTGGGCACCTCTGAATCTTGATCCTCTGCTGCTTCCACAAGGACCGGATGCTCGAACGGCAGACAGGTCTCCAATCGGTCTGAAAGGAGGGAGAAAAAGTTAAAGATACCAGAAGATAATGAATATAGAGTTTTCACGGATTATGGAAGATAAAACAAATGTTTGAGGAAAGCATTTATCCAACGCACCAGACATTTCTCATGCGCTTCACATGGTAGAATATAGATATAAGACTTTATGCATTGTGTTCTTGGGCCGATTTCACTCTTTTGCAGTCCGTTTGGCTCTCACGTGTTATGGCATTTTATAGATGATGAAACTTTGTCTGTAGTCCTCCAGCAGCTAGCTTTAATTTCCTGTTTACTCCTTCCGTGGGTTCGTCATCAATTTAAACTATGTGGTAACTAAACAAAGTTTTATCGCTTTTAAAATTCAAGAACATACAGGTAATTTAAAAATTTATTAACAAAGGGACTCAGATAGGAACACAATGCACAAATTCTCGTTTCTCTTCAGGGGCCAGAGTTTTGACTCTCAATAGCAAGTAAAGTTGTACTTCCAGTTGATGAATACCAGCAACATAAAAGCAGTTGATTATATCCTTTGCTAATCATCGAGAAAATAATTAACAACCTTATTCAGTCGATCGCGAGATGCTCTTTCTTATTAATTAATAAATCGATACGCTCTAGAAAATGAATTTTTTCAGTGGTCTACCAAACCGGGACCCGTTAACATCATTTGGCTGTCAGCAAGCATGACCCAGTATTACTCAGTTCTCTTCATCAAGAGTCATTCAACTTCGGATCAGTGAGAATCATCGACCAAATCCAATCAAACTACACCATAGAATTTCTTAAAGCATGGCTCTCTTTATTCAACTCAGTAAACAGACACTTCAAGCTGAATCAACTATACATGTCAATGCAACTCAAGGGTCAAATGATGGAACAAAAGCTCAAGTCGTGACCAGAGAACGGATCCTAGAGCGCAATCCCGACGACAGAGTAACTCCTTCCGGCCCTCATCGCACTAGTTCGACGGAGAACCATGTCAAACACCGTGAGAGCTAGAGAAGAACATAGTCAAGCAAACGGGCACAAACAGAACACTACTACTTCACTGAAGATTTAAGCTCCACTGGTGATAAAACGTTTGCAAACAATTCGCCAAGCTCGGAGAACAGCAAAAAATGTATTCAGCTACAAAAGGGAAACTTTCAGGTCAGCAAAAAACTAGATTTATTAGTGATCGATTTATCGCGCTCTATTCACTTTCACTAGGCTCGGAATGAATGGAAATCTCTAATAAATAAGTGTTAGCGATTCTGTATGACAAGCAATAAGCTATCATCAAAGTATTTCATCAAAATATAAACATACGCCAATTGAACAGCCACTTAAAAGGGGATTTACTTTACCACCAACATTCGTTCAACAAAGAGCCAATGTAATAAACAAATCGCAGTCAAACAGTTACCCCAGTTCTTCGTTCTATGTTATTTTTCTTGCTTCGTCGGCACCATACTTGTTTGCAAGTCAAGTCAAGCCAAGTGAAATCAAGAAACGCTTTATGTACCCTGCAAGTACAACTATGTTGGAGATTCGGCTCCACCGATATCGGTGTGTTCACTGTAGAAAGCGTCTTTTTGTGTATCAGGATTGGAATCGATCGATGCATGCGCTGAAATAAAAAAACAAACGCCTTTTTCTGTTGCTTTCCTTCCGGAAACCGATAGACGCTTGGAGCCGCATCGCACATAACTGCCTGTTTACGAAAACCCAATCGATAAGAGAGGACTGGACCCTGTTTTCAAACAAAATACTTATCCCGCGCTGACCTACTGATCAGCCTTCTTCGTCGCTTGATGTGCGAAGAACGTACCTCGAAGACAAATCTGACGCACTTAAGTGGCTTGTAATAGTAGAATCCTGAATTCGAGTATCCGACACACAGCAAATATCGACCACTAAAGATTTCATTTTACGGTCCAGACAAGCTTGTTGACCGACTTGCATCAGAGTCCTCATGGTGAAGGTTCCCATGTTCAGTGATTGATAAAGCTACATAATCTAAAATCTAGTTTGTGATAAGTTACTTATGGGTCTGTTTGGATACGACCTTTGGCGAGCGACATCCAAGTTTCTAGGGAGACTAGTACACATCGGAAGTAGGAGCTGGGTACGGAAGAAAAAGATTTAAACAAGGGTTGAAGTATCTGATACCCACCCCGCTCGATGCAATGGACAGCGCGGCCCACATTGTCCTGTGCGACGTTCGATGCAATATGGCATTATTTCTACTTTGTGCATGCATTAGAGTTTGATGGACGGGTACTGTTGGGGTGTCCAGCCACAAAGCAGGAGAACGAATAGGGTTCTCAAACAGAGCATTTATATCTGACAAGAACCTAAACGTCAGGCAGCGAGTGAAGAGAAATGGAGGCCCAATAACCTGGACAGAGTACTTCTGCACCATTGTTTACCGACCGAAACGAAAAATCTAGTCAAACTCCCAACCGGGAGTACCAGGAAGCTGAACTTTGTATGACATCTGCACTTCAACCTTCCAGGCAGGAATAGCTCTTCGACTTGACAAAAGCCATCGTGGGCAGCTCATTGGGTCAGATATATTCATAAGCCACCACACCGTGATGGATTTTAAGACTAAAAGGAACGTCAAGGTACTCATTGATATTAAGTACTAGATATCTGGGCACAAACCAATCGTGAAGTTCTGTCAGGTTGTCCTGAAGGGGCCGAAAACTGTTTGAACTAGGGGAAGGGTACCCAATCATTATATCATCATCTCATTCGTAGGCAACAAAGTTATTGGGAGTGAGGTTGTGTATAAATATAGATACAAAGAAATAGGCTAAGAAGGCACCCCAAAAAGCACCAGCATCAATGTCAATAAAAGATGATAACAGGGCGTTAAATAAACTAAACTCGGAGAAGTACTCGATTAGAGCATTCAAAATCTTAGGTGTCATATCACAATTATAAAGCACCCATCGTTCCAGAGAAATAAAGGCGTTTGTATAATCAAGGCAAATGAGCGGTACCTTCACATTATACATGGCGGATGCAATAGATTGAACACTGTAGACAACAGCGTCCAGTGTGAACAACTGGGACTTAAAGGCAGACTGTGAAGGATCGTGGGGTATCGTGCTGTGCGACACAACATTTTCAAAAGCTTCTAGCAACACAAATGTGCAGGTGACTGGAGAGTACTTTGATGATCCCATCTTTGGGATTGGTCTAATCCGGGCTGACATCCAACAATCGGAGATCGTTCCGGACTACAAACAGGTACTAAACAACGCAGTAATACGTGTTGCGGCATACGCTTTTACCGAATGAGGCGCTAATCGATCGTTATCATGAGCTTTGTGAGCCTTGAGTCCCAGTAAGACTTGGAGAAACAGGGTTTATTGCATTATGGATTGGAAAAAGAGATGGGAAGTATCAGATCTATTAGGGTTTTCAGTGGTAATGCACGAAAAATGGTCAGAACAAGTGGCGACTTACGTCACCACAGCATAAGCGACCGATATTACTAAAGAGGCAGGGGTATCGTGAATAATGGATAGACAAATAGATAGAAAAACACATAGATCAACACATGGATAGATAGAGAGAGATGGATTGATCAAAAGTTAGCTGGATGGATTGAAACATTAATAAATGAATAGATAGAAAAGTTGACAGAAAAACACATAAATAGATACATAGATAAATAGGTAGATAAATAGATCGATAGATAGATAAATAGGGAGAGAGATATAGAGTGCTTTGACCCAGCTGGACGTTACGGCGGTACCATTTATTTTGTCCAAGATAAATCTCGTCAAAGAGTCATTGTTGATCCTAGATTTTTTGTACCGTCCCTTGTGCTAGGAATGACCTCGGTCAAAGTCATATAGAGGGATTGAAATAAAAATAATCAAGTCCCTTACTGAATGATCAACGTTTCCGTTTGATCGTCATCTATCAATTATGGTTGGTGTACATCACGCGAAAATGGTCGCAGGTAAAGTTTAGTTCCAAAAGCCGAGCACTTATTGGTGAACCAGTAAAGGGCTTTCAAATGCATGCTCGTAAATGGAAACAAATGCAACGCTAACGTTGTTAGAATACAGAATCTTTCCGTATGACATATAACTCCTCTACAAAAAGGAAATAACTCCAATTTGGTAATTTGCGGCTTAGAAAAGCTTTTTGATTTTCATTGTTTGGTATTTCGTGGTAAAACACGAGTGAGAGTCAGTAACTTGCATATTCCGGTATATTAAGTTATGTATGGAGAAGGCTACATTCCAATTCCATCTTATGCACTGATAACGGTTTAGATATCTTCAAGTGGGAAGCAGAGCAGTAGTTCTCCTCTTTAATGGACTTCATCTCAATTACCATGGTGTGATTCTTTGTTCGTAGTGCTGTGTACTTCGTCAAATCGTCTGGCCGGTTGTCAAACAGACAGTTCCTCCTATGTTGTACTTGGATTAGTTCTCGGTTGGAAACCATTTCGGTTGCCATAAAAACAGTGCACTTGTTATTGTAGTCACTTTAAGAACTAAACATGATTAAATTTGGAAATCGATGTCGGGAAAGTAATATTGCACAATTCACACCCTGGAGAGTTCGATAACTGTGACATTAAAACCAAAAATTGAATGACATGAAGCCAAACGTCTTATGTATGGTGTCAAGAAACTGTGTTGGCGCAAGTATACTTTTTCCCGATATGTGATCTTATCTTTAGTCTTAAAAACAATAAAATTCATGGAATATTTGCCTCAGTTGCAACAAACATGATGCGTTACATCTATCATAGAAATGCTGACATTTGCGGAGAAAAATGAAGTAGGGGGTAGGTTTTGGAGTTTTGATGATCATCTTTCTTTCGAGCTGGTGTGAAAATCACATGCCAAAGGCATCATGTCTATAAATATTCAAACAATCACAGTTATCGGTTTCTTGAAGGCTGACAGATATTTCTACTATCAAATACCTAAGACACATGATTGGATTGCCTTTTTAAATTTTTATTTAATCATTTGGGATTTACTTGACAATGTACCTAGGAGACTCTCATTGTAAATCAATTATCCAATAGTTCTTGTCATTTATGTACAAAATAGAGTTGGCTAATACTCAACAATTTAACCAATTGAAGTTTCTGTGTGGTTATTAGGCATTATTCAGGTTTATTTCTAAATCCTTAGATCCAGTTCCACCCTTCGTTTGACCTTTTGGTCCTCGGATAGAACTTTTGGTTTAGATCAGTAGTTGTCAACTGAGTACTACCTAAACATATCAACAGTCAAGCAGTTTTCTCATCTTGCGCTGGTTTTCCTGTTTACGATCAAATATTTGCTAGGTTAAATACAATCAAAGAAACAATATCGTACTCCAGTTCATAAAACCTTTGCATGAAAATCACTATGAATGTCTTAGTGATAGAATAAAAGATCAATTAACTCAATCAGGATCTGCATCTATTAGATTTAACAAGTTGCCCACACTTCAATCAGGTTGAACAGAACTGACTTACCGTCGTTGCAATCCTTCCTTTACCCTTTCGTCCAGATGGAAAGTTAAGAGATATCAACCAAAAACCGGTGTATGAAAGTACTCTGTTTATGGTTATAAAACCTGAACTAAAATAAACCGCTCTTAAAGACGCCTAAACAAACTGGGATACGCGGTTCCTGTTACATCATGTGTGAGATGGTTAGCTCGGTTGTAGCACATTCAATCTGTGTCATACGAAAAAGATAAAAGCTTGGACGTGGACAGAAACATATAATGTTAGTGAGCCACGGGTTTATAGCTTCTCGTGTATGCGGTTTACCTGATGAACTAAAGATTTTATTTAGGGCGAATTCTAAGGCGTAATTAGCACAAATGAATATTACTCACCGTACAACATACTCCTAATTCTCATTGAGAAACATATTCATCACTTGAAGCACTATGGCCTTTACACAGTGTTGTGAGATACTACTCACTTGTGAGTAGTCGGTAACTTTCAATGATTAAAAATAGAACAAGACCATCAAGGACCAAGTAATATATTTGGGAAGAATAAACACTGCCTACTAGACCCATTGCCCCATGTGTCGCGATGTGCTGCGAAGACATGTTTCTGATGAGCTTTTCGTGTTATGCATGCACAATTAGTGACCCTCAATCTGTATTCTGCATTAAAGAATTCGCCTCGACCAGCACCGCCTTTTCGGAATATAACAACAGTACCATTTTATCCACAATCGCGAATACGGGAACTGGAAATATTGTCTCGTAACAGTATCCACATCGTTCATCACGAAACGTTAGGCGTCGAGTGAAATTAGACATTTTTTATAGCGACAGTAATACAATGCGCTTTTGTTGCTAAAATTCAATCAGTAGGTATGCAAATGCATCGCTCTAGTTTTTTTCATCGGAGAACAAGCAATTTTTAAACATTATTTTGAAATTATTTAAATATTTATTGTTTTATCAAACTTAAAAATGATAGTGATTTCTCTTCCAGTAAATACATGTACATTTCCAATAACTTCTTGAAGCCCGTGTTTCTTTTCGTGTAGTGCATTAATTACTTTATTAGGTGGCGTACTACTTAAGGTGCCAAAGACGTGGTAAACAGCTTGGGTCCTCCACAATGCACATCACAATTGGAAGATAAGACTGTCTTCATTTGATTCGAATTTTTTGACGTGTTTTATAAATTGCTTTCATTCATTCTAACCTACGTATGATATCGATATACAAGTAAGTATTCATCCAGAAACTAATGCACTTTGAAAGAAATGTAAAAGTGCCGCTCGTTAAGTGTTACCAATTAGATTTCATCCTTTGAGATTTAAAATTCAAGAATTTTAAAACCGCAGTTGATTACTTTGTAAAAACTGATTATTTAATTCTACTTCCTTTTCGGTGTACAGTGAACTCATTTACAAATATAATGGATGTTAAATGCCATTCGGAACAAATCATGAGAACTAAAAAATGTTATTGTGTAGCTAACTTATGTTTCCTAGAGAAGAATATGGCATGGAAATATTTGACCTGACCAGAGTTGACCTTAAGAGCATCGATGATTTTAAAAAGCGATCAACTGTACTAGACTCGGAAGAAAACAATGACATTTTGATAATACTCACCTTTTCCAATCGTATGCACACAGCGTATCGTTTACCAGAAGAAGTGGTTTTAGCACAGAGGACCTACCGTCAACACAACATCTAGGCTATGTAGGTACGGAAAACACGTGTAACCGATACAACCAAACAATAATAATCGCCTGCATTAACGGATCGATTTCATCCATGCAAGCCACGTGTGAATTGTAACAGAAATAAAAGTAACTTATCATGAGAGTATGAGCAAAGGAATAGTAGCTCACTATCCATCTTTCTTTCAGCTCGGATAGATAAAAGGTAGTCAAGCCTTTCCGACCTTACTCTCTTTAGCATGCTTCACTACTTATTTCTTTATTTGTTTTACCAATTTTCAGTTAGTTTGATACTGCACCAAAAGCAATAGTAATCATGTGAGTTGTTTACCTTTGTTTAGCTTATTTCCGACACAATTAAGCCTATCGTTAATAAAACCCAAAGGTCATGTAGATTTCCTGCTTTGTTTTGCATGTGAGTCGTCCGGATTTTTCATCTGCGCATGGTGCAGTTACGAGGATTGATGAACTGCCGAAATAATTTTTGCATGCTAAGGTGAAACTGAGGCAGTATTCAATTATTCCTCGGTCAATATTGTCACCATCAAATTCTTGTTTAGAATGCATTCGAATCCAGGGTAGTCTAACATACAACAATGTTTCTCCTTTTATATCATTCCTTTTATTAGAATACAGCATTAGTGCCTCGTGTGTATCATATTTGTGGTTATTAATAATATATCTTGCTTTTCAACGATGCAAGTAGAAAATGCCCATTGCATTTGTTGGTGTCAAATGTTTCTGAACTTATATTACTTTCAGCTAAAATTATTAGCTTTTTGCATAGAGAAAGGTTACATTTACCTAGAGTTATCCTTAAGAAAATGAGTGACAAGAATGTGCCACGTTTATATTTATTAGTGCTGGATGAAATAACTATTCAAAGGCAGTAGCGAACGCAAACTTATTTGACAAGTATCAGACGATTTATACCACGAAAACTATTTGACAAGATTATTATGATCCAAAATAATAATAACAATCAACGATACTTGTACCGTTAAGCAACCATATCGATTTTCCGTTGATATTGGTTCAGTAACGACACAGAATGTAAGTGTCAAGTAATCTGCTAAAATCTAATCACTTCTAAGGGAAGATAAGTATTTTCGTGCTTGACCTACGATGGTCGCACATAGTTGCTTCACCAGACCGTCAAATTGTTCAAAAACTTAAACAACCTCCGAACATAGTTGAAAATTTAAAGGAAGGAGAAAAACTAGTACTTTTGTCCCTCAAATAAGTAAAATTATCATCTCCGCTGGTTTTGGTTAGCCTTTGGTTTGGTTACTAAGCCCAATGTGTCACGGTACGCGTGATGAGTGGAAGAACAGCGAAGCAGAGAACGAAAGCAGAAATAAATGATTTAGAATACAAATGATAGGGGACTATCACAAACGATTTTTATATACATTTTTGCTTATTATGATAAAAGGATAAAACAGTAAAAAGAATGCTTTCTAAGTTTACTATGACTGATTTGCCAACTTCGAATGTTGGGTAGTTATTGATAATTTAAAAGATCCATTGTTCCTGTTGATCCGGATACTATCAGCGACCGATGCATATCAGTCGCTTCAGCATCCAGTTCGATTGGCTAGCGGTTTGTATAGTTTAGTACTGCGTTTTGTCAGCAGCAACTGTAAACTACGTTTGCTCATTTGACTAGTAAGGAACCTCCACGGCTATCCACGACGACAATAAGTGAACGTGCGACAATGACCTAATTGGTTAAAGGAAATGTCGCGTTTCATCGAATCACAGGTTTTCATATCGACCGCCGGAAAGACGTGTTTTACAAATTATAAGCAAGCTTAGGCTATTTCGAACCGAAGAAAACGAAAGTGAAACGAACAATCCGTAATCCAGTAGTTATATTGGTTCTAAGTATATGATGATATGAGTCCTGGACATAGAAGACGCCTTCGTGTGTCCATCAATAGCACGGCTAGCTTAGGCTCTCATCTTTCGTAAACTTCAAGTCAGGTCAATCTGATCTTTATAGCCCCATGTTGGGTGAACTTTCTGATTTCTCCATGGTCATTACATCACGGCAAATAAGCTGCACCAAAGTGAAGTCGAATAAAAAAGATGTTGTGATACAGGATAAGGTATAAGTTTGTGTCCGAGTAAACCAAAATGTACAGTTATCAACATTTTAACAGTGAGCATTCTTTGAGTAAATAACTGTTCACCTTTCAAATTCCGCCACTTACCACTATATTATCGTTGTAGCGCAGTTACTAAATATTATACTTTATGAGTAGTCTACTTTAATATCCATAGTAGTCAAAGTGCAAATACTGAACATTCAAATTCTTCCCCAAAGAATTTAAACGGAGTCTATGGAGTAAACCAAGTGTGCAACGACTTCCGATTTGATGTTTGACTGTCTGCCCACGAACTGGTCGTTAATCGCAGCTTCAGAAACGGTCTTGCTTAAGAGAGGTCTCTCAAATATCTTTAACATCTCAGAATTATAGGCTATTTAGCGGTATTATCCAGATTCGTCCTTTGGACCGGATGTTAGTGGAGCCGATCTCAGTCTGTTGAGTTGCTGGAGTTCCGCTGTGATAAACACCGAGAGGCATTTCGATTTAAGTTCTCGTTCATGCTCTATACACGTTCTTTCTGATGCCACAGCTGTTTCAATCCAGATGAAGAAAATCTGCCTGTTCGCGCGTATATAGTTGCAAATAGGTAACACTGATTGATACTAAAGGTGAGGTTACCCGGGAGGTGTTCAAAATAAATTTAACCTATATATATATATATATATATATAGCCAAACTAATCTTCCCAGTTATGATTCGTCTTGCTGATCGCCGCTCTTTCCCATGAAGGTAAACGAAGTAACTCCCACATCAATACATTCTTATGAGGATCACAAACTTTTAGCGTTTGGATAATATTTCTTTGATGGTGGTTTTCGCCGCGTTCCTGTTTTGGCAAACAAGAAGTTGTCCTAGACTACCACCATCTTCGCATAGTCTACTCGTCACTGTTCTCACAAATTCATCCGCTGCTCTCGTCGGACGGCAACATGGTATTCTGGTTCACCCGGCAAGTTGACCCCAATTGACTGCATAGCTGTAAGCTACCGTTGGCGTGGATCTGTACAAAATTGCAGAACCTTCTGGACTACTTGTCTGGAGCCTGATCACGCACTGGCTCTGATGAACTCCGCGTTTTGGATCATCCGTCATCGTCAAAAATCACCTCTTTAGTTAGCGTATTAACGTCTGCGCGAACTATCTCACAACTAAATTTGGCTATAGGGCTGAGCCTCTTAGTTCGTCGATGACGCTGGATCTCTCAGGACCAAAAGCAAATATTCCAATCTGCTAGGGTCAGCGTAAAACCCGGTGGCTCCTGCAAAGTCAGCTCAGAAAAAGCTTCAAGAAACATCGCGATAAACACTGCAGGACCAAATAGATAGTGAAATGAGGGTAGCTTCTGCATTAGGTAATAGTCAAAAACTGTTTCAGTTAAGACGCATCGGAGGTCATCGCATACCGGTCAGTCAGAAAATTTGCGATGAAAACGGACCAAGTATCCACCATAAAGAACAACGACTTGATCACTTGGCAGAATACTTTAATGAAAAGTTCAAATCGCCTGTTTCTTACTCGGTTATTCCGGCAATTGGGGCAGAAACTACAAGGATGGTACAATGGCTACAAAGCGAGGTTCACACAAAGGTGTAACTTTGGGCACAAAAAGCACACCGCCAGTTTGGATTGAGGATGAGTCGTGTGCATGTTTCCATGAACCTTGTGGTTCATGGCTGTTTTGTATTTTCCCTGTCTTGCAGGTTGCTTGGAAATTCTCCTTTCTCGAATAGTCTGCTGTCTGAAGTGTCTCCTGTCTGTTCACTGAGTGCGCCTGCACTGGGCCGCGTTTACGATTTGGTTCAATAACTGGAAGAGGGTTTCCTTGCGGCATTACGATGACACTATTGATACCAAGAAATTCGGATCACGTTACCCAGAATCAACCTCCTGCCGTGCATTGGGAATTGGCAGCATCGGTGGATTTTAAGTTAAGCGGCTTAAAAGATACAGTGAAAAAGTCCAACGGAGAATTCGGGCCTGATACTACCAAAATGTCTCGTCATTACAGAATTTCCTTTCAAAGATGATGTAGGCGAACTCATACGAAGACGGCCGGTGCCGACCGTGGTTTGCACATATTTTGCAGCGAATCCGGTCGTTTGCTTCAGAAAAGCCGCCATTTCGAAGTACTTATTACAATCACCAGCCCTCGCCCAGCCACACCTTGCGTAATCCATGAATTTCAATGTGTCTGCCAAGCTTCCTACAGCCTGCTGTGTACTCCAGTGACCAAACGCTTACCAGCATGAGGGTTACACAAACAGAGCCAGCCGCCCAGAACACCTGTGTCGTCAATGCCTCGCCATCTGCTGCAAATTGGATACCAATCCAATCGTGGGACTTCGTTTCGGGTAGATTTTATAACCCTGAATGGACAACTGCCAAGACGTGAAGCAACACGCCCGTCTATGTAAACAGTAGAAGGTCTACATCACTCTAGCATTGTCTTGGTAGCCACGCAAGCGGAAGAGTAAATTGATGCTTTGACAGATTATCATGATCTATGATGATCGCGGAAAATGATCCAATCAGATAGCAGGGACAATCAGAGAGAACTTAATTGTTTCAGGTCACGCTTGAGAGGGATAAAACGATGTGAACCGATGCCTAAATCGCACTGGATAAACCATTTTGTTTTCGGTGGTAAGCATCAGTTGAGATGCAGCGAAGCGATTCAGGGATGATATTCTGCTCGCTTGCAGTGCGGCTTTATTCGTTCCAGTTAATTCCGTAAACTAATTGTTGTAATGCCGCAAATTATAGGACAATCAGGTTCCTGGTTTATAAGCTAGTCTAACTGTCAAATAGTGATGTTCTGGATGCGGTTTTCCAAAGGAGTGTAATCATTGTGCATGGATGGCGATAATTTAGTCACTAATTTCACCAACTCTGTAGCGAAGAGCAGGCATTGTTCAACGCAGATGTTCTCCTTTCCCAAGTTCCAAAAAGACCAAGGTGAAATGATAAGCAAGGCGGTGGACTGCTTCACTCAAAGGCTTCGATCAAAGGCTATTGTTGTCCAACGGTAGAATTAGATGTTCAAAGAAATACAGAACAGTACGATTCCAAGGTAGTGCATCGCATGTGAGTAGGCAAACATCTATGGGATATCCCAGCTATTTGAAGATTATCAAATGGGCACGGCAAAGCGTGGAGAAAAATTGGATGAAAATCAAGG
>UZAN01043870.1:26588-39131 GCA_900618425.1 Echinostoma caproni
CTCAATCTTTCTCAGATAACCGAATATGACGACGGTACCACATATAAGAGATGAGGTTAATCCGATTTAAAATACGTGATTACACGGAAATTAATATTGTCATTCTGATATGTCCTTAGTGTGGACGCAATATACCCTTCCATTGAGAGTAAACATAATGCAACAATACGTGCTTTGCTACCCTAGATTGCAAAACTAGGCTTATTCGAGCAGATGATCACCAATCACTTGTTTTGGCCAGCGTTATATTAGCAGCACCCAGTCCGTATAGTTTAAGGACCGTGTGTGTGACAGTGAGATTAGACAATGTGTGCCAGTGATATATAGTCTTCTTTTCGGTGAGAATATTTCAATGCACCGTCTGGGGTAATTGGGGAACATTCTGCAAACAAAAGAACAACTGCCACCCTGTGCTTTATTTGAATGCATTAATCGTATGTAACTCACAGTTACTTGCGGTGTGGTATATTTTTAATATTGACTGCTTTGAACTAACTATCCTTATGACTTCACCTTCAAGCATAACCCTTCATCCGTCGATTCAACTATACAGACAGAAGCACTAGACTCGAGTCTCGCTCTCATTAGAGCTCATCAGTAGTGGATATCCACCGTCCCGTCCGGGATTTGAACTCCGGACCCATCGTATGGAAGGTGTGTGCGTTACCACTGTGCCAACCAGCTCATATCATGTCTGAACCGAAGTGGCAATTCATTTTTGTCCAGTGATAGTCTTTTGTCTTCAGTGATAGTCAGTCAATTCAACTGACCCAGGAGCAACGAAGGGAGACACCGATGCCGTACTGTTAACTCCAATCGAAAACCTTCCACCAAGTCATGACCTCCATGCAGGTTACGGGTTAACTAAACACAAACCTACCAAGCTCAATTAATTATTCGCATGTAACTCACAATTATTTGTGAGTACAGATGTGAGATATTCTTAATATTGATTGATTATTTGAATGCATTCAAACAGAGTGAAAGAGCGCTGTAGCCAAACCATGGCATTGCTTTGAAGGATGAAGAAACTGTTGGGATCCGGATCACAAAATTTCGTATTTCGTTTGCTGGAAGCACAGCATTGATTCAAAATTAGTGGTTTATAATCACTTTAAGTGATTACATACAGAAATGAAAAATGAGCATTATAATCATAAAAGCTGGGAAGACTCCAGTTGATGGAACCATGCGACTAAAGATAACGAAACGCACATTTTGTCTGTTCTTTTTGTTGTATCGTTTGCGTAAGCTTAATGTCTGTTATTGAAAACGATATCTGCACAAGCGGGATTGGAGGTTCTGATCATACCGTGCGTAGGCTGCTTGGCACAGCTTTACCACACTCAGAATTCAAATCTCAGGGGGTCAGTGGATATAACATACTGATGCGTTCTATCAAGAGCAAAAACTCAATTTCCATGCTTCCTGAGTGTGTTGTTACCTGGACAAGTTCATAATTGTAAATACAAAGTACTAAGGCTGGCCAGTCAAACCAAAGTGTTTTGTTATATGCATCGAACCATAACTTGATTGTTTGTTCACTATTCCTAAGAGTCTGTGGTTATTTTGGCCCAGCATCTATAAAGATCGGTACATGCATCACACGTAGCATGCAAGATTCATTCAAATAATTTGGTTAGACACTTATTGCTCTCGTTTATTGCAGGTGCATGCTCCCAGCTGTATGTAGTACACCAGGCAGAATGACCTGATTAACGCGAGATGTTTAAAGTAACTGTTGCATTATGCTTCTGTAAAAGTAGATCAAAGATCATGATTTCCTACAATCTGTTGGGTCTTGGTCCAGGTCCAATGGTTTGCATCTTCAGGTCATTACATTCGAAGATCTTTCTTTTAAATATGTCTTAACTAAAATACCGTTCACCTTCTTTCTTCTTAGCCTCTCCGTGAGCCTCAGTATGGGCGACAGTGGTTTACTGGAGTTTCGACTGGTCAGATATCCCTTTTATCAGATGAAATGCTCCCACATGACCGAAGGTTTCAAATACCTTTATCTTAGTGAGCTCCTATCATTGTCTTCACACGACTGGGGCCACTAATCACCAAAGCAAAAGGACGAAGATCCAATATCCAGAGCTGTAACCGAATGGATAAATCACTGGCAATTCACCTAGGGGAGTTGTCCAAACACTCTGATTTTCAACCAGCCAAGAATAGGTGTACGTATAATGACCAAATCTTTCGGCTAGTGGAAGTGATCACCAGTTTGTTTCGAACTCGATTGTTTTGGGCACCTTGTCACCCGTTCAAAAGGAGCATGATCCGACAAACTGGGCACCAGCATTCTGTGGCTTACGGCTTTTGCCTACTGACCAGCCCCAATGTGGTCCAGGCACAACCGAAGGCTTTCTTCGTAATTTTCTCAAGAAAATTTATTTGATTTGACAGGGAAAACAAGGTAGTATTCCGTTCTAAAGAATTATTTGATTTTTTAATGAAGAATACTGTGGTGTGAATTGTTTCGTATAAACAGACGCTTGTAAAATACAATAACAACAATGATAATCTTTTTCTTCTTTTTCTTTGAACGAAAATTGATAGACTCGGGTTTTGTGCTTCTTCAATTGAACAAATACTACATAAAATTAACTTAAATATCTCAAAGCAAGAAGAAGCTGGGAAAACGAACAAAATAGCAGATGCCTGCATCCCAGGATGGTGAGAAAACAATTGTGAGGCAAACAAGCCAGGCTTCAACTACTTTTCCTAGGGCTTATATGGTTATGTAGTAAAACCTTACACTACGTATTTCAATTTCTACACACGATTCGGTCATTTCGATCATCTGTTCTGTGGTTAGCAAAACACGCTGTAGGAAGATGTGTTTGTAACTTGGTTAAGTATGAAATTAGGGTGTAAGTACGTCAACTTAACCTAACCTTAACTTTCGGATATGATCAAGGAAAAAGGGTTGTGTTCATTTCAGGGACTGGCAACAGTTTTGAGACCAGGGTAGTCTGAGCGATTTCACTGTATTACAATGATTCCAATAAACATTTGTGCACCTAGATTCAACTGTAACGCCCGTTTGAGGTTCCGTTGCAATATGATGAAGGTCGGAAAAGTTGTGTGATTGCTGTGGGTTCCTCCTTTGATCTCTTTTGACGAACGTATTCGTTGTAAAATTAGGAGTTACAGAACAGTTAGGTATCCGGCTTTGTATTACTGGCAACTGAATGACATTTTTAGCCCGACGGGCAACAAAACTTATATAAAAACGTTTAAAAAAGCATCCTAGAAAGCCCAGAGAACCATCAGTATCTCATCAAAGCTAGAAGTTGAGGATGAGTTTCCCTTTCTTGGTTACACTCAGAAGACTTCGCCATATTAATTTCGAGTGACCGGTTAGTTCAAACCAACACATGAGGGTCGATATACTTATTGCGTGTCCGGTTTAGGTAGATAAACACGTATGCACTGAATAAAGCAGTTTTTCTTTTTGCAGTCTGTACACACGCGTAACCGATCTGCAGGTCGGTGCACAAGACATGCAGTTCTTAAAACAGGACGTGTAGACAAGCGCAGACGCTACATGAAATCAGCATACTGTCAAATAGTAGAGTCCATGAGTACAAACAGTTCACTACAGACATTTGATTCAGTGAAACGAATCTTTTTTCATAAAGGAGATTCGTATTACCTGCGTGCATACGCTCGTAATAGCAGGCAACATCAGTCAAACAACCAGTCCGACCACAGGCATGCATGACAAACGTTCCGGTTAATTGTAGGTCCTAAAAACTAGTTTCTCTAGTTCCTCGCCAATAAAGCGCAGTCAGAGGTTCGTTGAATGTCTTGCAGGTTGAGCTATCTGCAGTGCTTTTATAGCAAACACAACCAAGAACCAGAAAATCTTAAGAAAGTTCTACTGAATTATGACTGTTAAGAGAAAACCTCGATCAAGAAACCTCAAAATCCACAGAAACAGAAAAAAGCTGGGACACATCGTTCAGAAAAAAGATTTGTTACACCTTCTCCATCGCTTCACTACGTGCCCACTCAATTATTCGACTGAAAATCAGGCGAACCCTGAATATAAGTTAACTTTTCACGCCTCAATCATAAAAAATTATTCCTTTCTTTGATCGTTTGGCAAAAGATATACGCAGAACGACTAGGTAAAAGTAACAAAGGATCAAGAAAAATAACTGCGTGTTGTAGAGCACAAACACAAGAAAAACTATCTCAAATACAACTGCAGCGCGACTTTAGGAAACCATACGTCAAGCAAAGGAGGCTCAGAAACAGTTCATCACAGCGTACCCAATTCGAGTCATCGTCACTAGTCTGATCACGTACGGAGAATACAGCAAGCAGCGCTTTAGAAAGATCAGATAACAGATTATACGACTATGATTTACTAGCGCGAATTCATATTTCAACAGTTATGAGCCGCTGTGACTTATTCTCCATTCCATTACTCATTTTAAATTGGCCTATTTAATCAGCTTGCTTACCTCTACCAGCAGTCTTCACTTTTGGTAACTCAATGGAACAAAACATTTTAACCGTAATCCACTGAAGTCACATTGGTGACGTCTTCGTTTGTCAAATCTAAAGCTTTGTATACCGGTTTACCGATTATCAACAATAATGCAGTTTTTGCTTCATGCAGTATCTTAGCAGTGTTACGAAATACTGACGTCTGTGAAATTCGGATGTTTTGCATCATTTTGTTGAGTCGATTTGACTTTATCTCTGATAAATTACTCCATGGTGCATTCGGAAAAGTTTTTGTAACCGTTTCCTAATCGCAGATTCAGTTTTTGCTTCAGTTATATTTAAACAGCTGTAAGTTATTCCTATTATGAAGAGACTCTTAGACGGTAGCTCATTATCGGATAATATCTAACTAAAATGAGAAATAATTTTAGCCTGATAATCCGTATTCCGAACCCAAAAATGAGTCATACTTATGTTTACCAGTAACTTACCAGGTGACATTTGCACATATGCTTCTTCACTTTCAGTTGAATTTGAACATTCGGACTTCAGGTCAGAGTGAAGAGCATCACGTCGATCCAAGTGAAACTGGGTTGGAGATTCATTCGCATCTCGGTTTAAGCTGAACATAATGCGAAGAACGACAGGGATCATAATCCATATAAATTTAAGTAATATTACGTCTGGCTTATATTGAGCCGATGCAAAAGTTCTCAAAACCATAAGATATTTGTTAACTATTTAACTTCACCTAACTTCTACTATGTGCACCATTCAAAAACTGCGAAGTGCAAACGAATCAAAACAATGAATGTAAGCAAAGTGTATTTACAACGTTGATTGTAAGTGTGCACTTATGTATTACAGATGAAAATCTTTCGAGCGAAGTTCGTGATCTGGATATAATCAGGTAACCTTCAGGGTTTTCAGTAGGGGGCAGGTAGTACGTGAGCAGATACCACTTAATGCTAATTTGACATGGTAAAGATTTGAACCTGCTTGTGTTGTATGTGTAGTTGTGAATATCAAAACGGATAGAAAGAGAAAACGTGTGAACTAAGGCTCTTTGATGAGCTGAATCCACAAGGTATGAATCGAACTTACTAATGAGGGATTAAATCAAAACGCTCCTGAAAAAGAAAATTACATCCCCCTGTTCTTTTCAAGACGAGCTTTCATGGTTATCTGTTGCGAACAAAAAACGGTTATACAAACTTAATTTCAAGAACACTGTTCTAACCAAACCTGAAAACATCCTGAGAGAAGATATTTAATAAAAAATAGATATAAAACAAAAAGTCGAAAGAAAATTGATTAAGTAACAGCTGGGGTTTCCGTACCCAATACTAGCAGGTACGTTTCTCTGCTAACTGCAATTAAAGTTACAGTGATAGTCATCTACACAACGTGAGTACGAATAAAAGCCTTTGCTAATAGCATTCTAATGGTTTGTATTCATCGTACGTCATAGTGTACCACATTGGAAATACACAGTGATTCACCGTTAATGAGGTAAACTTTGAATGCAATGGCATACGGTCCAAAAGACAGTTTGCACTTTGTAAACACTGTAAAGATGAATCATCAAAATCAGAGATTGTGATTAAGATTTTATGTATCGTATATATAATAATTTGTATCTTTACGAGTTAATTGACCAACAATTTGAAACACTCAAATAATTCTTATTCTTTCTTCTAGAGGTCGATAGATTTTCCCTGGTCTATATTCAATACTACTAATCTCGTAGGAACTATAGTGCTTAAGCATAGTCTTTCAAAGCAAACCTTAGAGTGAGTAGCACTTCATCAGTTGATCAAACATTGTAGTTGTGTCGAATCAGAAAAAAAACATTAGTTTAAAATCCGTAATACCTGATTTGGCACAGCACCCACTCCACTTCCAAGACTAATCGATGAGGATCGTTTGAACTGCAAGTTCACATTTTATAAGGATTCAGTATTTGTCATTCTACATTCTGTAACGACTACTATCATGCACAATAGAAGGAAAACAATTTGAGCATTTATTATGGTTCCGTTTGTTGACCGAACCGACGGAATTTATACAGCCCTGTCCGCAAGTCAGGGCATTACTAACGAGCAGAGAGTGCACTTCGATCGGAGCAATAACATTCAACTACTTTTTGTGTGATGACAGAAGGCACATTGTTCCACGAGGATGGTACATTCTCAGTTGTGATCTAAATTCGAGAAACTTTGAATAAAGAAAACAGAACTCGGTCGCACTATGCTCATTCATTAATCACCAATGTCACCTGATGATAGAACATTTTATTGTGTTCTTTGTATGAGAAAAATGAGAAGGAAGTTACCCTAACAAGGAATTCCAAGTAATACATCTTTAGTAAATAACAGAAAAACCTAGAATTCTGCTATACTCAACGTAAATCCCAGGTGTGAGACCACTGGCATTGCTTTAGACTTACTTCAAACGACATACATGATATTGCGAAAATCACGCGATGCATCTGAATGAAGTAACTTTTTCTAATTATTAACTGCTTGTATGTCAACTTTTTCAATCACGGTTACTATATTTCATTGAAACTGTTTTCCGTCGCTTGATACTGCAATGCTCAACATTCCTCTTGTGTATGAATAAAGTTGTTCTTTATTAGGCCTGAATATGGAATGAATATGAATAATTTTTAATCTGGATTAAATATTGTTTTGCAATAGAAGAATGGGCTGATAGAAAAGCCTCTTCTAATGAGCTTTGCATGCGTGTACAGTTAACAAATGATTAACTGATTCCAAAAGCACTTGTGCTTAAAGAGAATAGTCCTCTGAAACGTTGGGTGTTCAGCTGCGGCATGGATGAGTTAAGCGAATGAAATACCAACCATTAGTGTCATCATTATCATGTTCATATCATTGAATTATTAAATTTCCCCTCCTCAAAAAACTGCATTGCATTATAATGGATATAACATGGTGATTTACAATCATATTTGCATTAGACCAATAAATAGGGCTGTCATAAGGAGTTGCAGCCGCAATACAACACGCTATAAATTACTGACACTTCAAATACACGGTTTCACCTGAACAGTATTTGACTGGTCTCACAAGTTTGGATGATGGTACTGTGAAAATTCACCACTCCTCTCTCCTAATGTGTACTCGCGTGTATTGCTGGGTATAAGTCAACGTTAGCTCACGCTGATCAGGGTTGAGGTGTCAGGACAAATGCTAATTTATGGATCATGGGAAAGTTGAAGGTGCGCTACCTTCACGCGATGGAACAAGATGTCCTCGCAGTGAACACAACCGGAGCCTGCCAATGAACTAGTTTTTCTTAATGAACTCATCTATGAGTAACAATGGTTTAAATATGGACTGAGCAAAATAGTTTTGAAGATACCATGACTGGAACTGTTTCATTAGTTGCGCTGCATACTAGGTAGTTCCGCTGGTTCATTGCCGCTCCACACCCTTAGCGGATTTGAAGCCATATGGAGATAAACAATTGGCGAACAAACTAACTGAGAAACTGTACATATGGTATAGGGCATCGGTCACAAGATTTAGTCCCCTCCCCTCCAAAAAATAAACCCTTTTATTTGTACATTACGCATAACACTGGTTTTTGTTTCTAAGAAGCTCCTATTCACATCCCTCGTAAATACAATAATCAGTTATGTAGCTTTAATCCACTTCATTGTTATCGCCAGTAATAAAAAGCCTCAATCCAAATTTAAACATTATATTGTCCAGACGTTCCCCATGATATGTCGGAAATTCATTTATCTTTCTCTCTCTCTCTCTGAACCATAGCATTACTGTCATCATAGGGGAAACCATAAAATGTGCAAAGTAACTGCAATCTTTTGAGCCCTGTGAAGAAAAACTAAAGTAGATTTAGATGCCTGATGCACACAGAGTACGAAGTTTATTTGTGAGAACAATACTTGAATCTATTAAAGCAGTCTGATCTGAGTAGAAATAATAAGCATAATAATTGGAAATAACTGTCTATCTCAATTTGTGGTCTTTTGAAGTACAGGTTTACGTAGTTTTATTATTACAGAAAATGTTTATCATATTCTATAACCATAGAAGTAACTTTGATCATCCCCGACCCTAAATATGATTCAAATTATTAATCCTTTAGATATCTAATATTTTCCCAGCGTGCCCACATTGTTTTTATTGTGCAATCAACTACAAACCAGAACATAGGATCGATCAAGGAACACGAATGAGAGAGTATATTTCAATGCGATGCACGTTGTATTTAACGAAAAGGTTTTAAGAATTGAAGAAACACTACAGAAAACGCATATTACATAAACTCACTTAAGTTTGTTCAGCGTTAAAACATCATGTGGCGAGTCCATGTCAAACGCCTTGGATTTCCATTTCAACTCCAGTTCCCTTGGATAGTTACCCAAATCGCCTTGAAAAATTCCAGTGATCTCATTTTGTACGGCATCATTGTGCCAAGATATGCCTCTATACGAAGAGAGCCCATCAAACGCAGACTGCTCATGGGATTGTGATGAACAGTTTGGTATTAAGCAAACATCATTCCTTTGTCGAGTGTACGGATGATCCGCCGTGATCATTTTGTCATTTTTGTGGGGCAATCCACCGAATGCATCATATTGAGCCATAACTAGTGCTGTCGTGGAAGCAGCCAGCAGTACCTGTTTTTGACGTTCTTTACGGCTCAGACGTTGGGGAGTAAGTGCACGCAATCGCTGCCGCGGGATTTGATGAAATACTTCCTGAAGTTTTCAGTGCAACATTTGGAACACATGCGAGAGACAGACGGGGAAATAAATAGGGGAGCCAGAACTCGTTAACCCGAGGTTTGTTGAGATGTATATGGTAAGTATTGTTTTTAATAATTACTAGATATACCTTCTAACATTAGCGATGATAAACATTTTAATTCCTTCCGTTAATTAAAAACCAAATAGCACAATCATTTTCCGCGAAGGACGCTGTAGTTCATCAAAAGCTGCCTGAAGAAGTATAAATAACATAACTATCAAAGGTGGCGGTGGAATTTGAATACACAACGTACGGGCCTACATTACAGTAATCTTAACCTCTTGATCAATTTCAAGAGGTACTTTATATACTTCTTCAAGTCAGGCAGTAATGATCAAGTCTTTTTGATGAAAGCTACCTTTTGGGGGTTGAAAACAACCAAACAGTACACCGATGTACTCCATATTTTCAATTTATTACATACAAAACAACCAACCATAGAACACGATTATCAAAATATGTGCATTCTCAGTAAAATCGAGAAATTTTTATTTTATTATTATTATTATTTAAATTAGAGGTATTTAGTGTATATTTATGGTTCAGGTAGGGCAGCTTTGCGTCCAGTTTCTGGGTAAAGTTATCCATTAGGATGCGATCTTTTCATCGAAGGCGGGATGCATTCTAAATGCGATGATAAGATATGAACGAGTCGACTGTCTTCCGGGCAACCGAAGTGATTTGATTTCTGGAATAAACGCTTGTAAATTCTACTTATTATTATTATTATTATTATTATTGTTTGCACAAAGCCATCAATGGAGTGCGAAGTTGTTTAATTATGCGATTAGTGTCTGTTGTGTTGAAATGATGATCAACTGATGTTGATGCGACTCTGATCACTGCTCTCCACATCAGAAAACATGAATATTTTGAAATATAAATCCGATACCTAATGCATCAGCAACTGCAACTTTATTGAAATAATTTTGGAATAAAAACAAAATAATGGGGTCGCACAAATCCCAACAGAAACCGCGCATTCAATTTTATTAACAATAACCAGCTGAAGTATAAATTTGAAAAAAGAAGCCAAAAACAGGTTTGCACAAGGTATCCTGGATTATTTCGCTGCATCTGTACACAAGCATACTGCAGTCTATGTGATCATTGATATATGATCAGTAAATAACAGAATCATAGGCGGAGAAAGATTGCGGTCAAAATTACTCACCAAACACATTGGTTACCAAATAGCGCCAGAGTGATAAGCCATTCACGCTGTTTACACAGTGTGGGATGGTAATTTTGAATGGCTAATGCCTCAGCGTATTTCTGAATCTTGGTGTTTTTTGTGTTGTAGAGGATTTTGAACGCATCGCGCAGCATGACCCAGGTTTCATTTCGACCAGGTGTTGAGTGATCGACGAACTGAGTTCATTGGTGACCTCATACTTCTGAAGTTTCATAGTTTGCTGAAGCCAGATCGGGATGTGCTCGTTTATTCGATAACGCAGTTGTCTCACCGTTCTGCCGATGTAGATGGCCGAGCATCCACACTTGAACTGATAGACACAATTAGATTTGGCGTGGGGAAACAGCGGTTCTTTCACCGATGACATTGACAACCGGGTGGTTGTAAAAACAACAATGGGGTCAGCTGCGTAGTAGGTGCGCTTAACGGCCGATTTTAGGCGCTTGGTAATCAGGCAGCTGATATCGCCACTTTTGAAGGACAGTTGCAGGACCACTCTCATCTTATCTGCACCTGGTGTCTTTTCCTGAGTATGGTTGGGTTGAGAGTGCTTTAAGATAAACCCTTTCGGATATGCGTTAGAAGGTGAAACTTTTCTGATCTTTTCATATTCCGTATCCAATGTATCCGTAGTGCAAATCAACGGCGCCCTGTAGAAGAGCGTTCGAACTGAACCAATCTTATATCCCATTGGAGCAAATTTGGTAAAATAGAGATATTATCCGGACCATGTATCCTTCCGGTACACAGATCTTCTGATTGACCCATCGGTTCGACGTGAAATTTCCACATCCAAAAAGGCTATGCTGTCTTGCGTTTCAGTGTGGCGTGTCAACGTTATGTTCGGGTGGAGATTATTTAAGTGTTCAAATAATCTCTCCCCGTCTTTCTTTGCATCATAAATAATAAATTTATCATCAACGCACCGGCAGTATAGATCCTGCTTTTTAATTTCGTCCCTCAATCGATGTTCTAGATGTCCAAAGAAAATGTCCGCAAGCATAGGCTGCAGAGGACTGCTCATAGCGACTTCATCTATCTGTTGATGGCATTCACCTAAGAAGGAGAACTTCACATTATGGGTACACAACAACAAAAGTTTTTCCAATTCATCTGCTGGTAGTCCAACGTGAATGTTCTTTTCTTCCACAATTTGACGAATGATCGCGATGGTCTCGAGTAGGGGGACGTTGGTGAACAGTGCATTTACATCCATAGTTACCATATGCTTGTTTTGAATGTTTATATCTTTCAATAATGTGCACAGTTGAAACCTGTCTTTCACATGGCAGTGGGAAATTGAGTCTCGCACCGGTTTTAGAGTTTCTGCTAACCACTTGGCTAATTTGTGTTGTGGCGAGTTGCACATGGACATATTGGGTCGCAGTGGAATGCCTTCTTTGTGTAGTTTTGGCAAACCATAAATCTGTGGCGTTTGACTCCCTCTCGGTCGTAATTGTTTCACCGTGGATTCCCGAATCAGTCCCGCATGCATCACAGTTTTCAGCTCGATACTGATTTTCTTCTCCTGTTCTTGCGGATCATTGTCTTATCCACTCTGAATTTTCTTTAACCATTCAAAATAGAGCGTATTTTTTCCTTATAACAAACCTTATCCATTACAACAACACGGGATCCTTTATCTGAACGTAGAACAACCACCTTTTCATTGGATTTTGATTCCTTCAGAGCCCTCAAGTGGGCTTCAGTCAGTAGTGTACGTTGCCGCATTGATGTCGTTCGGTATTGATGTTCTATATCCACCAATTTTGCTTCGAACCAGCCAAGGGTTTCTTCATTTGTCGGTTGCAGGGTTGAGAAATTGGCGAAAAAGGCTTCCATTTTCGCTTGAAAATCTATACGGTTAGACTTCCGTGGCGGAACACAGTAGTTAAGCCCATATGATAACGATTCAAGTTGTAAACGACTGAGCTTACATGACGACATGTTTAACACAAATTTGCTCAGGTCTTAGGGGAACGGTGATACCATTAGTTCGTGGTCCAGCGAATTTTCCGCGACTTCAGTTCAAAGGAACGCGTTTGGCGAACACGATCGGAACAAAAATTCCTGAATTTG
>UZAN01043871.1:0-12489 GCA_900618425.1 Echinostoma caproni
TCTCAGAGTGCAACAATAAAGTTCATTTGTGACGCTCTAACTATAGTACATACTCAAACCACAATTCTCTAAGGTCGGGTGTGGCTAAACACATTCCGGTTTTTTTTAACCGGATAGGTTCACAGTGAGAAGTTTTGTAAATTAAACACTATTGTAATCAGTAGTTCCGTACCGCTATTAAGCAGACACCGTCTTCTGCTTCTTCTTTTACGCGTCAAATTGTAGCCTGTGAAGTTAGCATAATTTCCCGCGACCAACCGGTAGCCTTTGCGATTGCCATTCTGATGAAAAGCTTTTATCATCCTTTCTGTCCTGAGTGAACTCATATTGATCAAGTAAGTTGTAATGTCTCAAGATTGTCGAGCCCGAGGATTTTCTACATATGTACGTATGTGTGTGTGTGTGTGTGCATTAAGGTTCACCTTGACACTGTTCATACAATTATATTAATTGATGATTGAATCCAACTTGGGAGTTTGCAACATTTGGTGGTGATGAGCAGGAGGAGGAAGAAGAGGTAGCAACATGCGCCTGGGATAAGAACCGAATCAGTTTGAGGGGAATATCAGCCCGTTGCGTTGCTAAACGTGAATGTCCCCTCCATTGGATACCAACTGTATTCTGACAAATAAATATCAAATATGTGATTTACATCCTTAAAGGAAATTACTATTAGCGAACGTCGGAAGGTCTCGGTGAAATAGTTGTATTATTGATGAGAAGGAAAACATGAACCTGTCTAGCAAAATAGAGCATTCCCGACGAACTGATATTTCCCCAGCTGTCAATTTCTATGTACAATTCGGTGGAATTCTTGTCTTGTTAAAAAATATGTTTGGCATCTCTGCGAGCTCTTTCTGTGGCGTCGTATATTCACTGGATTTCCAGTCCCGGCTCGATACTCAGAATCTGTTATCGTGATTACCGTCATTTGGCCAAAAAAGATACGGCGTTGTAAGCTAAACGAAGCTGAATATCACTATTGCGTATTCCCGAGACCAGTCGGGTTCGGATGAATAGTTTAGTCCCTTTGGACATAGATATGTTCGCTTCTCGTGATGAATGCCTCGATCGAATTGATCGTTCATGTGCCTTGCAGCTCTCACTTGGTCTCTATCATACTGCGTGTCCGAGAAGGTGGGCAGAACTTTTGATCATCCGAGGTGTAAGTGTAGCCTTAGTGATCTGCTATGAACCACGTAACCGTATTCTTGGTAAGCGCAAAATTTCTCGGCGTGAATTAGACAAGTTATTTGTCACGTGACTTCATCGGCGTTACTCAGTCATTCGCTTAGAGTTAACGTTTTTCCACACTATGTTGTCGTCAATCGGTCGAATGTACTTTTCGATGCTTGGTGGCACAATATTCATCATCATCATTGTCGTACAGGAAAAAACAGTGGAGCGAACTTCGTTGGTCGCCACCAAACTCGCGACGCATACAAGTGTCGTGGTAAAACTTAAGGTGGACAGCGACTGGACCTATTTTGATGGAGAGGGAAGAAGGTGAACCTCTATGGTCAACACAGAATATGCAATTGAACTTTGCATACATACCGTTTCAAGTATTCTTGTCTGATAAGAAATAACAACAAGAAAGCCACTGCTGTCAGTTCTCTGCCATATCCTTCAATGTCTCCAACCAACCAGTTGCAGAGTCTTTCGGATCCCAACCTGGAAGGCACGTGACACCTACTCTACCTAATGACTGTGTGCATTTCTTCGTACCTCGTCTCCACGACATCTGTTGAATTCTACGTGGTTTCCTGCATTCCGGAGCGGCTACAGCGAATAAGGCACGATGTGGTAGGCGGTAGCTAGGCCTACGTAATACCTGTCCTAGCCAGCGAAGTCTATTAATCCGAACTCAATGTGCTAGAAGGTTTATACCTGATAGATTTCCAAACACATGAAAGCTCACCTCCGGATTACTAACTCGTTCGCTCCATTCCACGTGGGCTAAACTACGTAAACACTGATGTTGCTCTCCAATGTTCGACAGGACTTCGTTCGGTCTTGGTAATGTGTATTCATCGACAACTTTTATCTCATCTCTCTGCTGCAGACAGAAAAACAAGTGAGCGAAGCAGATGAAGAGGCAAACCCCATAAGAGTGACAAAGAGAAAGAGCCGGGACACCAATCCCAGTGTTTGAAAGCCTTCCTTTTTTCGCACCAACTGCGTGGCAACAGGCACTCGTTAACAGTCCAAGAGGGAGGGGGGAGTGATGGTGTTTCCCGGTATTAGAAAATTGGCGGGATAAATCTGTGCATGACCTCAGTATTATTTTCCTTAATATTCACGATCTAAGTAGTCGTTTCAGAAGAAAAGTGCAATCCAGTGGAGGATAGGGTATCGGGACGTTGTGAAACCCATTCCACTCGTCAGATTCTCATCGGTGGAGTGTGTGACAAGCAGGAAGTGCGGAGTCCCAGATGGAGCGTTGAAATTAAAGGTGATAGCCGAATTTTGTGATGAGCCAATGGGGGAGCGAGACAAGTCAGTGAAAAGAGAGGAACTGCAAGTTAACACGAAATCAACGATCTGGACACCCTCCTCTGAGGAATTAGGTCAATTGTACTAGGTTGTAGTTGTCACCGGCTATGCTAAGCCGTTAAAAGTTGCGAACGTTTAAATCATCTAGGATTGAGATATGAGCTTCGGAGTTTGATCGCAAAGTGTACCCAATGTACAGTGGATACAGTTGAACACAGCCAAATCAGAACTGTGGAAAACGGGGTACAGAATGCAACTGTAGTGATCTGGAGTTTAGATGCAAAGCGCCAGCCACGAAAACTTCAATCCGTGATTGGAAACATCAAGGTCAGTTAGAGGAGTGACTGGTGCAGAATGGACAACCCACACGCAAATAAGCTTTAAATTGAAGAAACGAATAAAGTCTGCATATAGTAGGGAATAAGGGGCGTGTGAGATCTGTTGAACGGACTGGTTAGGTCTTGGATGGGAGTATAATAAAGGTAGAGGGTAGGGATGAACGAAGAAGACCGAATCTTGTTCTTTCTTTTTTCTTTACTTCTTTGTATTGAATATACAAAGATACAATTTTCAGATTGGGAAGCGGCCAATTAACAGGCTGCCATTCAACGCACAATGGGGATAGGCAGGCGGTGGTCACGCTATTCCAACACACATCCTCAGGGTGATAATTTGGTAGTGTTACAACTGGGCCACCACCGCACAATGAGATGTATCTCTATTGTTGTTAGGAACGTGTAGAAGCAATTTAAGGCCAGCAGCACGTGAAATGATATGCAATGTCTTGTGCGAACCCGTGGATTTTTTTCTCCGAAGTTGGCTATCTTGGACCTGGCGTGGCAAAACACACACATGTTGCAAGTGTGAAAGTCGTGGTTGGTATAGGGCCGGGTTACGGTGCAACTGCCTATTATCTACAAGAATGCGTGCAGCTCACTTCATCCTGTTCGACCCTGAAGTATTCGATAACTTTATTCTTCACTCGAAAGAGTGAGTAGCTGAAAAAATCCAACCAGATTGCTCAATTATCTAGCTTTAATTGTTCACCATTCCTCTGCAAGTCGAATTGGATTCAGGTAACATGTGATCTGCTTCATGGAATACGAACAGCAAAAACAGCCAATTGACTGTTTGAGAATTCCGCTCAGTTTGTCACCGACTGTCTGGTGATCCGTACCAGAGTGCTGCACCCGAACTCATCATCACCCCATATCGAAAACTCAGGTGTTAGCACCACGGATCGGTGCACGCATCCTGTTGGCCCCTAATTTGATCTCAGTTGGATATTTGTCTTGCTTGACTGGCTGTCATCTGACACCGGCACATCAATGTCATGTGTGCGAATGCTTTTCGTGTTGCAGCCTATGAAGAACGATAAGCCCTGTTTTCATTCAAATGATTTACTTTATCCAGTGGTGACAAGTTTGACTTGTGTTTGCTAAATGTCGTGTATGGTGTTTCTGATAGTTTGGATAATTAATAAAATTGCGGATTGTGCTAAATTTCAGCTCATCCGAAGCCTGAGAGACGACCACGAGAATCAATGGGTAGCAAAACATGAATGTGACTGGAATAACATAACCTCCGAATTTTTCCCTGTTATCATTTTTCGCAGATGGTCTGTGACCCGAGAACATTACGCATGTGAGAAGCAGGTTGGCTTTAGCTCTAATCGAGGCAGTGTCGACTACGTTTTTAGCCTTTGGAAAGATATAGACATGACTTTTGCAAATGTATTATTCTTATCACTATTAAACTGAAAATTGTCGTATGGTTGAGTGTGTCTCGGGTTGTGACCAAATACCCCTCCTTTGCAACTCACGAAATGTTCCTGTACAACGAAGTGTCTCAAACAGTCTCTGCTAAGGAAGCCATACATACTGCCTTCCTGTGACGGAGGTGTTTTACCCCATCAAAATGAGAGGACGAACAGCCAACATCCGGGTTGGTGAACCACTGGCAGTTCACTTAGGGGAGTTGGGAAAAACTCCTGATTGCAAACTATCCAAGACCGGACATTTAAACCAAACCCACACCTTCCCACTTGTGATAGCAGCATCTGGACGTTTGAACACATCTGAAAGGCGCCGGATTAAACAAACTGTACACCGGCCTTCAGCGGATTGTGGTTTGTACACACCACCTCGCTCACTGCCTTGCGATCCGGGCTTTGACTAACCAAAGGCTCCTTTTTTCAACCCTGCCCCCTAGACTCCCCGAGAAAAGTCGCCTGCTCTAGCCTAACTAACCTGGCAGTGTTCCTCTCGCGACCAAATCGTGCATCTTTTCCTTATTTGTGAGGCATGTCAGACTGTGATTTGTTCAGTGCTCAGCTCGAAATCACACGCGTGTACAGCACCTGATAGCTGTGTGATACCGACTAGGTTTCCCCGACGTTCGATTGATGTTGAACCAAATATTAGATGAGAAAAAGACAACTGTGGCTGAACCGAGGTGTGACATGGACAGCCAAAGGACTGCAACCACAACCGGTGCAGGAAGGTGCATGTTTAATGGTTGTACAAACTACGCTAAGCGTGACATGGTCTGAAAATCCTGACCGGAGGACGAGGCTAACTAGGTCCTTTTTGGTCTCCGGATCAGTGCAATAGATGTCGAAAACTAGCGGAACACATAAATCTATCCATCCTCTGCTTGAATTTTTATCTATCTGACTTCTCTATCTTCACTTTGATACGACTCACGGTTTTCTAATTCTTCTTCATCATTGTTCGGTCGAATGGGCTGTCGAAAGATAGCAACCAAACTTTGTCGCACGAAAATGCGAGGGTACGATGGTCGTATCAGCTGAGCTGACCTGAAACTAAGACCATTCAACACTACTCTCCGGTATCATTTCTAAAGACCAGTTAACTGTTTTCCGTCTGAAGTGGATGCGTCGCGATGAGCCAATGTGTTCATGCGCGAACGAGAACCCGTCTTCAACGCTCGTTGCCTTGACCTGATTAACGACGACTCAATCCATGCACCGATGAGTGTAACAATATCCTGAAAGTAAATCGTCTATCGTCTCGTCTGGCACATTTGAGCATACTTCTGATTGCCTATCCATTCACATCATTTTTCTGAGCCGGGATGATGGCCCATCATCAATCATACCGTTTGGCATTCAGTGTTTCATGGATGCCAGGCGTATTGCATTGATTAGACAGGCAGTCTGTCATCTTGGGGTCAGGTGTGCAGAATTCTCATCGGGATGGTAAACAGGATGATGATTTATGTGTGCAGGTCACACGTGTGATTAATACTTGCTTGTCTGATAGCTCGCTCGCGTGCACGCTCTCTAATTCATGTACGTACACGTTCGGAGTCTCTTGCTTGGCTTTCAACTAGTCTGACTTGTGGTAAATGGGATCGCACACACAATTATGACATCTGTATACAATAATTAAGTAGTTGAAAAGATCAGCATGATATCGGTGTGGTTTTGTGGCTCAGCTGGTAGAGTTTGCGCTGTACAAAAGCGTGGGCGGCGTCCATGCGTGGGTTCGAATCCCACCGAGGATACTGAACCTATCACAATCTCGACATAAAAACACCATCTGGCCTTGTCGTTTGAGGTTAATGACTCCAATTGTTGAACTCAGTCTGCTGGTGGAACGTGTATATTTTATAATTCCGTCCATTATTCGACCCCGTTCACTGCTGGCACACGTCCTGTCCAGTAATGCGGAAGTAGATCAGAAGTCATACCTCGGTGAAATTCAGCACTGAGGCCCTGTTTGGTGCAACGGTGAGCCCACGGCTTCGTTGATTGTTTACGATCGGCTCAGACACCTAAGGGATGTTACAAATATGCCTGCGTCAATTACGCTTCTCTGTTGTCTGACTCAATGCCAAACCCGTTCTTGCCATTCTGTCAATCTGGCGGATGAGGGAGCAGCAAGTTCGTGAGACCATGCGATTCGCCTCATCTGCTGTTTATGGCCCCAAAGTTGGCAATGAAAATAATTTTTCTGTGGTTTGCCGAAGGCTGATTGCAAGTTACTGAGGCGTGGCTTCTCAAAGATCAGCCGTGTCTCCCAAGTTCCGTTATCTGTTCTGATTGGCAATATGTGTGACGCCCATATTGAAGCGTGCTTAAAGTTTGGTGACAATATCCTATCTGATTTCACCTATTCTCTACACATGGACCTGTGTGAATGCAAATTCTACCCGTCCATCCGTTCTAAGTACAAACCTATCCCGTCCCACAGATCTGCATACAGAAGCTCTTTGTTACCCTATTTTACCCGAATACTGACCGACAAGGAAAGTGTTCGTTCTGAGCTTTCTAATACACTTAGTAATTAACTCATATTTTTGTACGGTTTACGTTCCAGTGTTTCACCTCTTTTCTTACCGGAATTGTAACGGTGGTCTACGTTTTAGCTAAAAGCTTGTTTGTAGCTCGCTAACGCTTCAATACAATACGCGCACCACTCCCCCCCCCCCCNCCCCCCCCTAGGCACGCAAGCACACGCACACATTCATACAATCATTGTTACGATGATCATGCAATTTGAATGGTTCCTGAGTGATATGTGGTAATAATCATGATAATGTGTTCACTAATTTCCGTGATTATTAGCACAATGAATCTGGTCTATTAGACCACATTCCTAAGCAGAAACTCGGCAAAATAAATTTACCGGGTAGGTTCTCCTGATTCCCTACATGAGTATTAACATTTGCTTCAGCAATTCTAATTACTTGGCAGCACTCGCTCCGTTTGTTTGGCAGTTAGTTCTGTCATAGATGGTCAAACAATCCTTATGTTTGACTTGTGCATGAGCCTCTACAGGTTCGGTTCCCATCTTTACCGCCGCTCATTTCCAGGTCGGTATTTGTATACATTTTTTAGATCAAACTCGGGAAGTTTACTGTTAACTGAAGCACGCCCTCTTTTTAATCGCCGTTCGCATTACCCAACTGATTGTGAACAAGAAAACCCTTTTTGACTGGTTTGCTTTGAACGTCTATGGATCCAGTTCTCGATAGATTTTATGCGCTTGGTGTACATTCCATTCCCCAATCTGGATTGCGTCGATTTCTAAGTGCCAATGATTTTCCAGTTGTTAGACATACGTAACACAAATTGCATTCCTGAGGAAGGTGCATCCATGCACGCATGCCCTATTCATCGTAAAACGCGGGGAGAATTTGTCTTAAGGTCAAAAATTCTGATTGTTGTATCTGAACTTCAAAGTTCACGAACCTGATGTAAGTGATCCGTGCGGGTGATAAACTTGTCAAGTATTTTTTTGAGATTCTAGAATAATCCTTTTTTAACACATCGGGACCAAATGATGTTAGGAGTGTATCAAAAAATCGATGCGCCATATAATGTTTTATTGTGAATGCTATAATGGTAATAACACAGCGATGTCAGTAGAGAATTAAATTAGCCGACATTTCGGTTACTGTGAGTAACTTTGAGAAACGTTACCCGGTAACCGAAACGTCGGCGAATATAATTCTCTACCGACATCGCTGTTATTAACATTAAAACAATTCCAGAATAGTCCTTTATCTACTGGTCTGCATCACCTCACTTACTGAATTGAGTCTGGGAGGAAACGAAAATTTGTCGTCAAGTGAAACGTGACAGACAGTGTTGGGTTTGGCAGTCGAATCTTTTGGATCATCGCGCACCCGTGATGGCCAACTAACCCAATCGAGCAATATGTCACAGAAGGCGGAGAAACTGCGAATTGTATCGCAAGCATGGTCTAACGGTTGTTTTCCAGTTTGATTAGTATTATGTTTAAATGCTGATTCTACCCCACGGGAATATATATATATCGACATGCATATTAGATGAACAAACAAGAAAGTAGGAGTGCTGCAGGACCTGGCACTACAAGTCAAGTCATTAGTAGCAGACATCATAAGCGTGCTAGTGTAGGATAGCATTTGGTGTCCTTGAAATTGATAACGAAGCGATTTGATGACGAATAAATCCACAAAAATAAGGTTTTTGAGTTAAATGGGGCCACCGAACTCGAAGATCCCGCTTCCTCGTGACCTTTGTCCTTAAGGGGTATCCTTTTGCAGATCCGGATTTTGCTTGTCTGGGTTCAAGGGACCTCCAATGTATATGCCTGTGAGCGGGGTATCGCCAAATGACCGCCTACAACGGCTCTTTACAGCTTCTGGGTCGGCGTCTGGGAGTAGGCGCCAAGTGAGGAACCGCCTTGCTGCTTTTTTGGATAAATATCTAACAATAAACAACTGCAACTCAAAGATCGACTNCTGCAAACACAGATAATTGCTCATTCGTATTTCCCAAGATTCATAACAGTCCTCCAGAGGAAAGATATTCGATTGGTGAGGCTGAGCCCGAACAGCGAGAGTGAGAGGGTGTAGCATGTGGGTCGGTGCGGATTCCAGAGTCAAAGTCAAAGATTTAGTGTGGTTCTCTCGTTCCCGTAGAATACTTACACAGTTGAGTCGTTTCTTTGCAAAAAAAGATGATTGAGTATCATCTGATGTTCCGGGTAGGAAATAAGAGATAATGCAGTCTTCAACTAATTTTTTTTCTAGTTGTGTAATAATGTGAGGTGTGCCAGTGTTTCATCGAGTCTCCGCTTGAAATGTCCAATAGTTGGTGGACAAACGACGTGAGATGGAAGAATGTTTCAAGTACTGCATACTCTGACTGCAAAACATTGGCACTGGCATTCCACTCGACAATTTGGAACCAGCAACTTGAAAGGATGTCCACTAAGGTATATATTGTTTTACAACGTTAGCAGTGGCCGACATGGATGGTTTGGGTTCTGCAGTATTTGATACACCAAAATCAACTCTCTCCAAATAAGGCATTACTGAGTGCAACATAGTTCCAATGATCATAATCTTTCCTCATAGGTGAGGCAATAAAATCCCTTGATCATTTTGGTGGCAATCCTTTATGCACGCTCCCGCTGCTTACGATCAATTTTCAACCATAGACTCCAAGCTTGGATGGCGTACTCTGTGTACGGTCGAATGTACGTTGATAGCAAAAGTTAAAACAATACTGATTCAAACCGACCAAAGACTCACCTAAACAAGCCGACATTCTTCACAGTAGCGGACGAAGCCTTAGCGCAATTGATCGAAGAGCTTAAGTTCCCTTGAGCAACTATACCTAAGTTCTTCTCACCTGAAGTATGTAGTAACTGCTGGTTCTCGAGGAAATGCGAGAATCTTCTCTTGTAGCGTGGGAATAGGACTTTGCATTTAGAAACATTGAATTCAATGTCATTCTCCTTAGACTACTGATAAGCTGCGTAAAGTATTTCTTGAAGTGAAGAGCCGTCGGGTTCTTTTACTGTATTCCAGATTTTGGCTTCGTCTGCAAAAAAGTATTGTTTTTGACCCTAACACTTTTGGCTAATTATTTACGAATGCTAGAAAAAGACAAGGACCGAGTACAGACCGTTGTGGAATACCACAGGTAACGTTAATAAAACCGGATAGGAAACCAGAAACACGAACTGTTTTAGTCCGTAATCGGAGGAATGTTCCAATCCAATCAAGCACGAAACCCCGACCGAATGCCGTAATTGAGCTTGTGTAACGAAATTTGTTGACTGTTCTTTTTTTCGGTTTTCCATTACTCACCAAATGTGACGTGAGTGTAGAAACTGTGCGACACGTAAAGAGATCCGTGACGGCTCACTGTGAACGGGCAGTACTGAAAGTTCATTACTCTGGTCGTCAGTCACACCGACGAAGCTAGAACACGGATACCGTACCTCGAATGTACATTGTAGTGAACAGATTATGGCCAAAGTAAGGTAGAGGACACCTAAAGGTTGGATGGGTTTTTATTGATCATGGGTTCTTTTTCGCTGGCTGCTACTCTCTTGCATGTGCATTTCCCCTGTTCAACCATTTTGTGCCTGAAAGCGAAAGAGAAGAATGGGACCGTCAGTAATACTGAAAAATTCCTGGTCTGATCAGTTTCTATGTCCGTACATATTCAGAGCACTACATCAAACATACATGTGCCTTCCGCTATAAAGCTGCCCTTGGTAGATCCTGTCACATCCTTGGTGTAGTGAATTACGTACGGTCGGTTTCATAGTGACTGTGCTATTCTTATTTGTCCATCACCCATGGCCTCTTGTTCTCAAAGACAAATTCAGGTCTTTATTGAACTNAACTACCGCTGTTATAAATTCAAAAGGCAACGCTGAACTGGGGAGAGTGATTTACTCGACGAACAGTGATAGGAAATTGGGTTATATAGGCCGAATTATCTCACCTGAAACACATGAGATCTATAGTCGTATGGGTCGCTTCCCACTCAGAGGAACGAACCGTATGAAGGTTCACTGTCATTCCGATTGGGACTAGTAGTTGTATTTGTGTGAGAACTCTGGATTTCGTTTTACTCCCTCGGACTCTTACTTCATGCACTCTGCTCTCTTAGCATTGAGTACAACTGTGGTGTTGGCAGATTGGCACAATGGTAAATAGGACGAATCCATGTGACCTGTCCGAAATTCGAATCCAAGTCCGGATGGTGGATGCACACTCCTGATGAGCTCTAACTAGAACGGAGTTCAAGCACAATGTTTCACAATTATATAGTTGAAATGATGAAGTTTGAATTGCTTGAAAGATCAAAAATGATCATTTAATGTTAACAACTTTTATTTCACACAACCAGACGTCCGTAAGAGAAGCTTAAAATCTAAACAAAATATGGAATACTTTGAGATTGACAATGATAAGCAACGCGAAACCCTTCCATCGGTGTGAAATCCAGCTCACTGGTGTTCATGGCGAGTTTTTTCTTAGCTTTTCTGACTGGTTCCCCTGTCGAGTTTAGAACTGCTCGCAGAAACCGTTGGCCTGTCTCATCACAAGCACGGAAATCATCGTTCCTTGTCACTCCCGTGATGCCCCATGATTCGCGAACTCTTCCCAATCAACCGATGTTGATTTCATCATAAACCATTTATCCCTTTCATACTTTCCGTTTGTCTTACGGACATGATCTTCTTTGTGTCAGATTTGAGGTTGAGCTGTCCGACTGAACTTCGATGCGTGTTATTCCCAGTTCCGAAATACTGTCTGTTTTTCGCATTTTGCGGATATTTTTCATTTGGTGAACCATTGTGGACATATTTGGCTCAAGAAGTTTTTGCATCATCCTGGGATGATTCATTGACTGTTCTTATATTTCAGAATAAGTAATGCAACAACATTCCAAACCACTGCGCAAAAATTTGACTGTAAGCACCACCAAAGTATTGGCCTTCCAGGGAACTCGATTGTTTGACACATTGAAGAAGAGAGTTATGCTTTAAGTGACGCTATATTATGTCGTGGTACGGCGAATCCAACGCGTCAATGTATGTAGCTTATGTATGTAACTTATAATCATGCACGTCTGTGGTATTAGATCGCTGCTAGTGGTTCTCCGACAACGGAAATGTTTCCAAGGCTTTCCAGTGCCACGTGTAACACATTAACATTGCATGATGATTCTGTAATCTCCTTCTACTCGAACGGAAGAAGACAAGTTTTCATGAAGAGCGGATTAATTCCTGATCAGGTCATCCCCCTGATCCCAGAACACAGTCCGCCGAAAGCAAAAATCATTGTGCTAACTCTAACGACCGCACGGCTATTCAAATTACTCTATTTGTGCACTGCTGGTGTAGCAAGAGTGAAGAGGAAACTAGACAGCACCGCATTCAAGTCACACTCCGTCGTGGACAAAACAACGTTCACTGTTCCTTGCTGTTTCCGGATCACTGGTGTTGATTTATCAATTAGGAAATAGCTACAGTACCGGCCGATTGTGATGCACTAAAATATTTTCTTTATGATTAAATGGAGTTTCATTATATTTATCACCTGTAGACTGACATCGCCAGTTACCGTTTAGAACGGTAAAAACGTACTCATCAGACACACACAACTCTGTTCATAGTCACCCATAAACAGAGTTGTGCTAATCGACATTTTGTATTCGACCACCGATGTCTC
>UZAN01043871.1:13359-28129 GCA_900618425.1 Echinostoma caproni
TCCGTATTTAAAAATACGGAAAGTCAGCACTAGACACAAACCAAGACCAAAGGTTTCCCAGTAGATAAAACGGTACATTTTCCCGTCTACCTCTTAGTGATGAGCTTTCGTGACAAACGGAGAAATACAACAAGAAATAATCACTTTTTACGGAAAAATCGCGGTGTGATTTCATCACCCTATCAGCACGAATGCGTCTTCTCTTACATATGCTGGTATTGAACGAGCGTAATCCCAATGTACGGGTGGGCGGTTAAGATTCCTTGAGTGACCAACGACGATGAAAAGGCCCAGTATGTCTGTGACATTGGCTAGGAAAAGAACAGGGTAATAGTGTGTGGGGCGAAGAAGAAACGGTTCACCTTCGAAGGATGGGAGTTCAAGGATTGAAGGATGAGGGGTATATAGAAGGAATAAGTTTATCGACGTTTCCATTTATCGGGGATCTCGTTAAGATATAATGAACCATTGGATCTGATGGAAAGAGTGAGTTGGTTCTTATCAATGAACCCATAAATGATTCAAACTCCCCACAGATACTGAATAAGTAGTTGAAGCCGCTATTAGGACAGAGAATAACCGACATCTTTCGGATCGATAAAGCCCAAAACAGTAATGCTAAGACTTTCAGTTGTACAAACTTTTTTTTGTGTTCCCTGCACACCACCTCAACCTGTCGAATTGCTCGATCTTAATCCCATAAAATATTTCTTCGGTCATCGCAAAGAAAGAAGAATCACGAGATAATCGAGACGAGAAAAACCGGATGAAACTGTAAGGAGGGATGCATAAGTTGTCCGAAACGAGATTGTTGAAAGCATATCATGCAGAATGGACGATGTCATTTCTACTACCGGATACTAAATGTATGTTAATGGGACATGTCTGGCAACATGCTATTTGTCCGCTGTAACAGTGATCTCGGCTCCAAATGATCAGCTATTTGGTTCCGGTGAGATGTGTCTCTAATGTTCTTTTTACTAACATTGCGATGCGAGTTTCGTTGGCAAAAATTATTAAAAGGGAGGAAAATATCTTGGCTTATGTACGAATTGTTTGTATCTGGCAGTCCCTAATCTTCCCCTTACTATTTGCGATTACATGTATACGTGAAGACTCAAAAGGTACGACAAAGCTAGTCAAGTTTGTAACAGTTCTTCCCTCTCAGATGAATAGATGGACCGCATCCTCAGATTTCTTCAGTTGCAAATTTTATTTTTTTTTATCTCTTGAGCAATCTGAAGTAGACTTCAGCTTATTGAGTCGGTTTGTTCTGCGTATTTGTGCATCTAAGACGCTCGTGGTTGAAAGTACATAAATCCATTATTCTTGTCCGTTAGTTTATCTCTGTTTCAAGTGAATCTCCAACTTATAACCAATGTCACGCCCAGAACGATCAGCATCAAATTCATGTGTTTGTAATGCTTACCACCGTCATTTAGGGAATATTTCTACTCTTTCCGGGAGGCAGACGTTCAGAAGAATAGAGAAAACAGGATCAAAAAGCTAGGACTATCAGTCAGTGCCTATCAAGTTTTCTAATGGTTCTTCCCAGACTACTTAAATAAATTGCTAAACAAAATTTCAATGGTAATTTGTTTTCTATCAGAAAGAATCCGTTGTTGATCCCATTTTTGTTCTCGATATGCACCCGGATAACCTACACTGTTCACACATACCATATGAAGTGCTGCATTTGATACGCCACAAGAAGAGGGTTGATCAGCTGAGTTTAAGGTAGGGCCAAGTTGCGTTTTCTGTCCACGTGTAGACATACGACAAGAGGTTGAACTTGTTCGCTTATAGCGTTTCAATGGTAAAATCATTCGCGACAGGGACATTGTTTTCGTCGGGAGAAGATAATCACCCTAGGGGAGGAGTATTGTATACCGATGAGACGTCGGTATTTAAAAACGGTATTGGTAAATATTATCAAATGTTTTGATTCGGAATGCCTTGTTCCGTCAGATTTGTTGTCTTTCCCCGAACTTTTCAGAGAATGAACAAATCTGCAAGTTCCATAATGGTTTTATGCACGTGGTATTCTCAGCTCTGCAGTACAATGTTTTGGGTAAAAATTAAGCTGTTTTCTATAATAAACCTCAACGAACACAGGCAAACTTTTCGAGATAACTATTATGCAATCTGGGAATGAATCCATGAGCCACATTCCTCATTTCCATCAGTTCCTGNNNNGATAGAGTGAAATTCATTGTCCGTTGTTCTCTCCGGAACACTCTGATCTATGTTCAACTCATCGAGTCGCTTTGGTCTCCAGATTTGTGTTTCCTGCTCGCTCGTGGTTGAAGAGCAATTAATCCTATTATTTGTCAGAACAGAGAGAAGACAAAACTGCGAGATACTAACACTTCTTTTGATCTCCTCAGACGCTATAACGTGAAACAATCTGGTATTTGAGGGGAATGAAGGATCTGACTTGCTTATATGATGAATTCGTCCTGTAAATAAGGCGTGAGCTGAAAAGTGAGCAAGTACTGGAGAGCTGTTGGGTCCCATCAGCAGTGCGAGTCCATCGATCTACGATGAATCGGAAAATTCATCATCGAATCAAATCAAATCCTCCATTCCTCTCCTATAACAAGTAGTCACGTTGTGAAAGTTTCCAACCGAATCATAACCCTGAAGGCTAGTACTGAGATGAGCGAGGTCCGTCGCCCAAAACAAGCTCGCAAAGATGGGTTGTGCTATGTCGTGTATATTCGAAAGGAGAAACGCGCTGATCGGCTGCCTGGTGGCCGAGAGAGTATTATGCTTACGTTCTACCTGGAAAGTTCCGGGTTCGATACGCAGTTGGGTCGATAGATTCGCGCTGCTGATGAGACCCAACCAAGTCGAAACAGCTGTGCAGTGCATTTTCGATTTTCAGCTCACGACGAATTCATTAGCCAAACTGTTATTTATACAAGAAAGTTTCGATCACTACAGTGGTTAAACGGACAACAGTCAGGGGACAGGGAAATCAGAATCCGTGCCACAACAATTTAATTGGTGGCATCTGAAACTTTTGCGGACAAAAAATTGAATTAGTTATCTTGGTTAGCATCGCTTTGCTGAAAGCTAAGATCCTTGGATTCATGAAACTTAACAACCGCTTGAAAGACGAAAGTGGGTCAACGATTTGTCCAGTTGTCATGAGATGTTTTGCGATTGATGACCCTGGATTTATCTTGACCTCTGAGATTTTATTGCGTCATTGAATGGGAATGTGTTCGAACATCCGTTGTAACAGGGACCGATTCGTTCTGCCGATGTAAGTGTCACCGCGATTGCAAGTGATTTGATAGATAACATGCGAAGCAAAATTTAACATCTGGCTCTGTTTTCGGTTTTCGAGACCAATTCCATGAATCTATGGTCTCGTTTTAAGCTGTGCAACAGGAAATGTTCGACACACTGTGGCCTTGAGCTTCTGGAGCACGTCCTTCATTGAATGATCACCTTTGAAGGTGAGTCTGAGGCAGACGCATTTCTTCGACACTTCGCAAACGAGATCAATCGGTGGCCCTCGTCTGCTATGCACATCAGTACATTTCTCTGGATAGCCACTATCCAGCAGTGCTCATCGTAGAAAGGTCCTTTCTTCTTCTTGGCGCGTGTCAGGGGAGAGAATATTCCTGAAACGTTGAAACAGGGTTTTCATGTAACCCTTTTTGCATGTCATTGGAGTATGAACAGTAAATTGTAAGTATTATCCAATCTATGTGATCCTCCGGTAAACGGAGCATTGTAACATCCATTGTGAACGCCTTCTCGTTCATATATCGAAAAATTCAGACAACCATTCTTCTCTTCCTCTATGGAAACAGAAACATTGGGATGAATGACATTAAACAGTGTAAAAATGATGTTAAAATGATTGGGATGGGTAAAACCAAAATATCATCGACATATTGCTTGTGAAAAACAGCCTCTGAAATATTATTCTGCAACCCTCTTTCGACCATTCCTAGAAACACGTCTGCTAACGTTGGACCCAGAGGGCTGCTCATTGTCACACCATCAGGTTGCTTGTGAGCCGTTCCTTCAAATTCAAACACGTGTTTTCAGGGCACACAACAATGAGATCTCTTAAATAATTAATGAGAATGGGAGGTGCATATTCATTGAAAAGATATATATTCACGGAAACATTCTCCTGTTTCATGGGGGCATTTGTAAAAAGGGAATAAACATCAGCGAAACACATTTCGGTAGAGGATAAATTAAAATTATCTAACGAATTGGACAAAGGAGATTCAATGTTTCAAATCCGACTATTTTTGTAATTCTTTTAATCCCTGATCAAAACTCTAGTGAAACCCAGCTTTGCAATTACGTCATGCACACAGTGATCGACATCGAAATGATATTTTCTATCCCTGCCCCCAGAAGAAATCTCGGTTAGGATAGGTAATCCGGTTTGAGTATGTACTATAGTTAGAGCGTCACAAATGAACTTTATTGTTGCACTCTGAGAATTTAAATCCCTCGGGGTAGTATTGATCTGAAAAAGGGAAACACTCAAACCTGAGCACCAATTTTGTACACATCATGTGACCTTGCCAATTGGAAACCCAGGGAGGGGGGATTTCATCTACTGTTTGTTTTCTGTCACCTGATCCGAAATCCGTTGCACTTGACAGTCTAATCTGTTCCGGCGGCAAAAACTAGATACTGGACTAGCACTGTTCACCTCAATGTGCGCGTGAGCTGGTCTGAGATGTGCAACTGCTTGTTTGCTTGGAATGGAAGGGATCCGGGCCTGTTACCCGGCTCCCTTTTTCTATCTGTGCACTCCTGTCGAGGTTTTCCACATTTAGACGTTCAAATTAAAAAGATCGATTTGACACTCAGAATCAGATTTATCAATTAATCGTTTAAATTGAATGACCACATCGTTTGATGGACTGCATATTAATCAGACTTGGACCCCGTCTCGTAAAACCACCTGCATTCCACATCTGTATTAATTACCTGAATGAGCATCAATTTGTTTGCTGTGACATGCGAAGCATCGCCTAGGCGACCGATAATGTGGTTTAAGTCTCTGCAACCGCTTTAGATAGATTGCTCATTGCTGAACTTCTGACGGTAGACATATACTTGGCAAAGGCTATCTTGATAGCTCGTGTTTTAACTGCACCGAATTGGGTGTATGGAAGCAAAGGCATAATTGGTAATTCGAATAAGGTTACTTGGGTGTCTGTCCGGTGGAGCGGGGGGGGGGGGTACGAGATGGCTGTTATGTAAGCAAAGTGATGCCGGTTTCGTCACTATTTGTTTCGATGAAGATTGGGGGGTAGAGCCTAGTGATTAGTGACTAACGCTTGTTGGTACGCGACGTTTTTGAGTTAATGGAGTGCGGAGGGTTGGAGTTTGTATAACTTGGCAGTGGTGGCCAAGTAGTTAGGTTACCAAATTGTGTCCCGGAATTCCCGGGCTCGTAGCGCTCCATCGCAGCCCGTCTTCTCCATTTCTGTATTTCTCCAGGCAGTCTTTTATATTGCCGATGCTCCCTGCCTTCCTCAAGTTGACTATACATTTGTATCTTCAATAAATTGAAAAGGAAGTAAAATAAATTGACAAAAGTGTGAATGCATTTTGGGCTCGCGCTGTTCATGCGCTAAGTATATAGCGTTGCAGAACAAGGAATAACAGAGAGAGAGGGTGGATTTCAGCAATGATTAAAATTCTTTTCTTTTCATTTCCTTTTATTGAATACATTTATTTATTTATAATGCTACAACTTTCAGGGAGGGGAAGTTGCCTCTCAAAGGGCTGCCATTAAACACAGAATGAGGAAGGATGATAGGTCACGGTGGTGAGATTCGGACACGCGTCCTCCGTAGCCAAAATTTGGTGGCTTTTCCATAAGGCCATCCTCACTCGGTGATCCCGATAAATTGCTGCACTCTGTGACCATCACAATAGATCACTGGAGATAAGGTGTTCAACTTGGACTGTTAAAAATGCTATCAGTAGTAGCTGAAGAGTCATTCAGATAATACGATCACGCAATTAATCTGTTCGCAGTATTTTCTAACTAGCATTTGCGATGGTAGTGAGAATAATGCGATTTTACAGCAGGGTTTCGCGTTCATTTAGCACACCGTGTAGGACAATGAATGGTTGCTGTTCTGTGAAATGTGAACATATGAGTAGTTTACTCTTGGCCTACATCTAAATTCTATCGGAATCCTCAGTATGGACAGGAGTGGGTGTCTAGGGTTGCGACCGGTTACCCTTTCCTTGCACCTCGTGAAATTCTCCCATACGGACAGGCGTCTCCAATGGCCTCTACTGAGGAAGCCCTACTCACTGCCTTCTCGTGGCGGAAGTGTTTTCCCACCAAAGTGAGAGGATGAAAAGCCGACATCCTGGGCTATCACAGGGTTTGTGGACCACTGGTAGTTCACGTAGGGTAGTTGGCCAAAAACCCTGATTCTAAAGCAAACAAGAGGAGGCGTACGAATCACACCCACGCCTTTTCGGTTGTCATTGGTCACCGACTGGATTGGGCATCGAGGTGTATTTGGCACCTTGGAAGTTTCACCCCGTCCGAAGGTGATCCAAACATACGTGAACGCATTCCAGGGACGACCGATTATCCGATCACAGTTCAGGAAACTCAGTCAATGGTACACCGGGCTAACATGACATCCGAGTATGTACGTGTGATGCGTCTGCGTAAACGGTTACGTGATTAGACGACGGTGTTTCAACCAATGATGTAGCCTATTGCCTTCTATAAAACATGCTCTAGTTCTATCAATAAACATGAGCACTTATTGCTACCAATTCCTCGTGTATTTCATTGGTATCTGCAGTTCGGATTGGAGCCAATCCAGTTCTGAGCATTACAGTTGGGGTTCCCATATTCAGATATTCAATACTATTCTGATTAGCACACGTTGGTCTGGTCTCTCTGATTTAGCTCAATATGCGTGCCCTGCAAGCTTCATATTCGTATGCTCATTTCGGCTGAATCCAATCTGGAAAACCAAACATATCCAACATCACGCTACTCGTGATTGTAGACTGCATGCAGGCTGGAATTCTTTGCCCCGAATGTGTGCCGAGAAATAAAACTATCACGAAATTTTGATTCATGTCTACATTGAGAACACAAACACTGAACTCATAGCGCTTCGATGAGTGATTTTTAAAAGAAAACGGGATATAAAATTTTGCTCCCCCAATTCTAAACGGTACCTTTGATTGATGAAGATGATGATGATGATGACCATACCTGGTTTGTCATCCGTGTGTGGTGTGTAGGCGATCTTTCACGAGTTGCATGTACGTAATACGCGTTGACTTGGCTGAGCACCAAACTCACGCTACATTATACCCACTCAAGTTGTCAATTTACCGACACATTTTAATTGGTTTGTAATTATTAGTGCTTTTTTCTGTTTTCAGAATAAGAAAAAACTGACGAACGCCTCGGTGGTTGGTAATTTCCATATCACTTGTCTCGTCGACTGCATACATCTTGATCTACGTCTCACTCACTGATTGACGGTCTTTCTGTTTTCCGTGCTTAGTCACTCAATGAAACACAATTTCAAATCCAGTCGGGAATAGATTTGTTCACAAAACAATTAAATTTTCAAAGTTCTGTTCACATCCACATCGTATCGTCCATCCCCCTTGGCGATTAACCATTTTTTATACGATGAAATGATGAGGATAGCGAAGAACATGGATCCACGAGGAATGTCAACTTGATGAGCACCAGCAGTTATGGTGTATGACTGATAACCATAACTAGTGGCCATATAAGGGGACAAACAAGTGGATGGTACAGATTGGCTTGGGTGGATGAGTGCATTCGGTCGTCCAGTGTGCAGCGTGTTCTAGTAGGATGGAAAATGGTCTCCGACAATGAAATCCATAAAGTCAATCCGTCTTAAGATGCAGATCGCCGAACATTACGGGGACACAGAACAACAGACAAATGAGAAACGAGTAAACAAAACGAGACGGGAGCATCGGAGGAACGTCGGACATCTTTGATCATAAAAAGTATAATCTTGTTATGCAGTTGAGAGCAGATTTTGAGTACGGAAATCAAATAAGATTTCGGTAGAGTATTATCACAGAGTATTTTATTGAACGGAAATGAAAGCACTGGCGTTCCACAGATTCCACATGATCATCATTACAAGTGTGAACATGAAAATCCACTCCAGGTTCTATGCTTCTATGCGATGGGTCCGGAGTTCAAATTCCGGACGGGACAGTGGGACAGTGGGTGTGCACTACTGATGAGCTCTAATAAGAGCGAAACTCGAGTCTAGTGCTTCGCAGTGCATGGTTGAATCGATGAACTGAGGATTGTGCGTGAAGGTTAAGTCCGAAGGATAGTCAGTCAAATCAATCGATTGTTAGAATAACAGCATACTCGATAACTAAGGTAGTCCGTATTGGTAGGCAAGTTCCGATTGTAAGAAGAAGACAAAATTATCTCGGTACTGAATTCTTCGTGTAAATGAAGCATGAGCTGCAAAGCAAGGATGCACTGGACAGCTGTTTCCACCCGGTTGGGTCTCATCAGTAGTGTGAATCCATTGGTCCAGCTGGTGATCGAACTCGGGACCTTACATGTAGAACGCAACCATACTACGCATTTGGTCACCGGACTTTCCAGTTCATGCCTAATTCAACCCCCGAATTTATCATTTGATCAGAGCAAATCCTTCATTCTTCTCATATGGATAAAATTGTGCCCAGAATCACGCTTGATTCTATTAGAAACACGCAATAGATTGGACCATGGACGGAAGCGGTTGAACATTGTCCCTGGAAGTGGTCACCTGTCTAACCGGGTTAGTGGAAGATATGGTAAATCTTCCTCTAGCTTATCAGACTGATGTCGCCATCAGTGAACATGGTCAAAAGCATTACCGTAGATAGACAAGTAAAACATATGAAAAGCGTTTTGCCGCGCAATCGAGGCCACAGAAAACAGTATGCACAAAAAGAGAACGGGTGTTCCATCAGTTAACCGTCTATTGTCACCGAAACAAATGTACTGGTCTTCTGCGTGATAAAACAAGCTCCTAAAGAAACTTGAGGAGGTGCAAGCGATTGGATGGAACCGACCAACCTCCTTTGAGAGGAAATAGGATAAGATGCGAACGGCTGTCCAATCAGTTACGCTTTTATCCTCTGTGGATTGTTGAGCTATCCTTAGCTGTGTGTCAAAAGTGTCTTTTTTAACCCGGTTACCGACTATCTACTGGCGTAGGCTATTCACTTCACAGGTTTGAAAAACCCTAATCTGGCTATTTCCGATAAAAGTGACAAAAGCTATGCTCGTCTGTAATTCTCATGAGTTCGTCGATTATAGTACAGTTTTGAGGTATTAAGGAGTTCATCACGTAGTCCAGCGAGATTCATCAAACTGTGTGAAATAATTCCCGGTAGAAAAAAGTCCAACATGAATTTTACGGAAGAACTGCAGTTTATGGAGTGGTGATTGTGATCAAATTGTGTTGGTTCTAATTCTATCCTACTTGAAGCTGAAATACGTGCAAACCCCGGCTTGATTTTCAAACTGATTGATTGGCAGCAGCCACAGTCTCCCTCTTGAAAGCTGATCGTAAAATTGGTCGACGTAAAATACGGGGATATGATAAAAAGCAAATAACAAATGTCTGAAAAGGCTAGAAATGTCAGCAAGATGCGTAATTGACAACCTCCTGAATACACGGGTCATTGAATAACTCCGACTTATGATCAAGACTCTTGGACGCGTGATACATCCCTCAGTCACTTTTACAGTGCCACTATTAATTATTGTGCATAGAATCGGTCGCTTTCTTTTAAGGTACAAACGATAAATTGTGTGAGTAGGGTTGTTTGAGCTCGGATCTGGTGCACAAGTATATGCACACAGTTCCCCTTTTTGCTTTCATGAAAGGTGAGATCTCATGAGTTATTCATTTTTGTGTCACGGAATTAAAGGCCATATGGTATCTCCCGATGGAAACCGTGATTGGTCAGCTGGTTTATAGTTACGAAGAATCTCTGATAAAGTGCATACGGTTTTGCAGGGGAGTGCTTCTTAAAAACAGGAATACGGTGATACTTGGTTTCATACAGTCGTGATTGAAACCTGGCACTGAAAAGTACATCAGAAGTGCATACTAGCTTCTGGTGATTGTGTATCGCAGCCTATTGATGCATCTGCACGTTATAAAATCAGCCTCTTATTCTCATTGTTCTAATGGAGTGCCGTCTTCTGTTCATGTCCTCTTATTCTTTAGCATAGAGCAGGTAAGAATAATATGTGGAGATGAGGACCACATATTTTACAGACGGGGATTTTTTCAATTGTGAGGATCGATTGNTCACCAAGAATTTCCAACACTTTGCGTCCTACTTCAACTCTACTGCTACTTGAAGTGTTCTACTCTCCTTGAGCAATACTGTGATAGATAGGTTACTGAAAACGGTGACAGTCTATTCACTACCTCAATTTGCAGGCCACGTAATTCTGATTTATATGCTTAGAATGATGAATTACTTGTGCAAAATATTCCATAGTTAGTGTCAAGTGACCAGTGTGTGTGTGTATAAACTTTTAACTTAAAAAACACCAATATTTTTGTTTCTCATTTTTATTTCTATTACAATGTACCGTTGTGCCATGTTTTGCTTCAATTCTTTCGTATTGAAACCTTCTACTTCTATGTAGCATTGGTTCGCGATTTCTGAGGCTCAGTGCACACTGCACACACACAGTGCTCACTGTTGATGAAAATCAGCTTCTCGTTTTCTCGACACAATATCTAATCCACTCTGATCGGGTATTGAGTTTTGCGACGCCTCATATCACAGGGCTTAGATTTGGGATCTATATGATGAAAAAAGGTGTTTTAGAGCATGACATGTGATATTTGTACTGGACAGGGTAACAGCACCTGTGTGCTTTGCCTTCCAAGACTCAGCTGCTCAAACAGACGCCTTCGTCATCTGAATTTCTAAAGCCACGTTTGGAGTGCCTTTGGAATAAAAACATAGTTCTTCTCGGGTGTTGATGTGCTTCAAATGATCTTAGCATAACCACGCATGACAGTAGTTAGGAAGCATTCTTAACGATAATAGCAAATGAAATACAACGCCAGTAAAATCTAGGTATTAATTAACAAATTCACGGATTTAAATTCTGCATCTTTTGTATGGAGCTTACCGGCGCATCAAGTCGAAGTTAGTAGTGACAAGTTATTTCATTCTAGTATCAGATTCAAGTATGAGGTAAGCATGTATATAACATGAAATGTCTTAGGGTATGCGAATTATTATATACTATAGATAAATTATGCAACTTGTTTGATTTGATAGAAATAAATAGCGTGTCATTAATCGAAGCGTGCTTTAGAAAGAACGGGATTCGAACAAGGGTGAGAATATTTAGTTTTAAGTGTGACATACTGTCTATTCAAGATGTAGAAATTGGTCCTCTACAGTTTGCTCCCTTTCAGTTTTACTTGACAATACTACATTTCCCTCTCACTCTTCTCTTTCAACACACCGGACACTGATGAAGGCACTTTCATGATCTTGTCACGAAAGATCACAATCAAATTCACATTCTGAACTACATTTTCTCATCAAAGACGTAATGAGTTTAGAATATTATTTGATAATGCTGACGGATACTGCTGGTGCTTATCGTTTTTGCACATAATCAGCTTACAGTACGTAACTTTGGAGGTTGGTAAAATAACTATGAAATAGAAATTATAAGATTTTGACAGTGAACAAGCTTTATACAAACACGATCATTACTGATTATTACCCACTATGTGTTCCGTGCCAGGTTACCTGGTCGATGCAAACAATAGCAATAGTAAACAAGTATTTCCTTGCACCGTCGTCATGACAACCGCGGGGCGAGTATTGTACACTACCGGATTACATCATCATGCTTGATTCAATCAGAATACTGTTCTACTACACTTGAGAGCTGGCATCCACTAGCAACCTTGTCAGCTGATTATTATTATAATGGGAAAGGATGGGTTTCAAGGTTGTACAACGTGAATAAGTGAAATAACTCATTCAATTTTACTAAGGAATAAGTAGGCTTGTTCCAAAACAGCTAAAATATACGCCCCTTTAAAACTGATGGAGGTAATTTAGACAGCATGCTCTCCGTGTACTCAGATTAAAGGGGTTCCTGAATACGTATCTGATTTGATGTTCGGTGACTGGACTGAATGAGTAAGACCAAACTTGTTTGCCTCTTGTTTTGTGGCAGATAAATCATTTCCGTGCTCCTTTAATTCCACAACAATAAAAACACTTTCTGATCAACGTGATTGCGTGTGTGACGGTCAACAAATCGCGCTGGAAACTCGTTTAACCCTATTTAAACTCATCAGTAGTGCATAAATTTGTGGCAATAAGGTCACACAAAGATCATATCTAACACCACGTATCTGATAAACGGCAGATAGACTGTACCAATACAATCACTTTGAAAACATGACTAGATTGTATTATTCACATAGTTTCATGTCCTTCCTAAACAGATTATAACGCGCAAACCAACACTTTAAAACAACTTACGTTACGATTTTCTTGTAACTAGTAACTTTTGATTCGGATCATAAACCTGTAAGCTGGTGTTGATAGCCAAACTAATCTGCTCACCCTTGTTTTGTTTCAATAATTGTGTGCTCGAATCTCGTCACCACTACCGTTCAAACTTCCTAGTTTGTAGCATTCCGTGGTGGCCTTTTGAACGACCAATCTGTTCACTCTGGAAATATATTTTTCTTGAATAAAAATATGATCATAACCATTAAATACTACTGGTACTACTCATTTGGTCAAAGAGCACACAACTGCATTTGTTCTGGACTACCACATGTATTGACCAAATTCAAAACGGCTCGAGCTTCAGACGCCATCAAGAATACTTTTAAAACACAGCCGACCTTTCCTAATTTGAGAAGACTGCTTTTTTTATTCAACCAGCTGACTGCACTGAGCTTTCACTCAAGGATAAACACACTTACTTTAGTAGGGCAGTAAATAGAAAATTATATCAGACTATACGTAATTGAGAAATATTTTGAGTCAAGTTGTAAAAAGCTGGATTCAACCCCTGGACACGATTCCAAACCCATTGGGGAATTTCGTGTTCCAAACACTGGTTATCTGAGAAAATCCCAATCATCTTGGGAGTAAACCCAAAGGGACAGATAAGATTGAAGTAGTAAATTGAACTATTTAACCAAAACATAAACATCTAAGACCACGTATAAAATGACGCAGAAATGAACTTGTTGTGAATTGACACCATCTAAATGGGAGCGACATTTGAGTTTCTCCATCATACCGTTGATTCAATTATATCTTACTTGTAGATGGAAAACTCCATATACTCTGAAGATTGCGGATCAGACCTGTTTAGGAATTGTTACACTAGGAACTCAGCAAATGAACCTTGCCAAAACGTTATTCTCTCTTTCCTCGTGACATTGTTTGTGCATTCATTGATGAATTTGTCCTTTTACGGACATACGGTGTTTATCATGCGCATATTGTAATCACCTCTGATACTGGTATTGCTCAGATAATTGGAGAAACCTCTTTCATTTTTAACAGATCGCTGTAATGTTTTCATCTCAGTTGAAACATTTACTTGTGAGTATCATCTCTGATGTATATTTTGCTCTGCTACGCATTGGTAGCCCGGATTGATAAACCTGTTCGATTTTTCTAGTTTCTTAGAACTACTGATGTTTTGCAACATGCATAAGCGAACTGTTTGAAGTCTCTCGATGTCCACGTCCTTTCCGCTTATTATATATATTCCTCTATATCAAAAGTTTGTATCAGAGAAAAGCTAACGTCAGTATTCACATTTGAATGTTAGATTCAAATTTGGTATTGAATGACTGAGTTTAGAATTTTGTTCCTCTTTTGTTGCCTAATACTAATTCAGTTCATACTTCTTATATTTCCTAGGGATGTTGCACTGCTCAAACGTCGAACTATTGAAAACTTTCGCCTTCTCATTAAGCACTTTGAAGACGTGCTTGATGGTCAACATATTTTATAATGGACACATGATGCATTTTAATTCTTGCCTTGTTGTTTTAATCTCATGTGAGAAGGCATACAAATGATTCTTAGTTTAGGGTACAAACCAGCATTTGCCGCCTGTGACAAGTTGTTACATTAGAGCGATTGCTCCAATAGATCTGAGTCAGTCCACTTTGAGTCAGTTATATTTAATGTTCACTATCCCACATGACACAGATTGGACTAGTTTGCGGTTAACTTGACCAAACAACTGTGCACGGTTTGACGTCTAGTAGTGGACTACAGAAATATTAGGAATATTGTATATTAGTGAATATATTTCAAGTATACGTAATCGATACTTTTTCAGCGGCAAGCTTCCAAAGAGGCATATAATAATTTCAGGGAGCTAAGGTGAACTATCTCTAAAACGTTTCATTTGGTTTATTTTCTATGGCATGATTCGAACGAAAAGGTACGATCTACAGTCCGTGGTTTTACTTCAAAACCCATTATTTCTGGTGGACCTTCTGTGATTTCACCTTCCTGTACTATATCGTAGGTCGGTTTGGCTTTATTTGAATTTTTAACATCTTGTTGAACGATATTCTAGTTTGAACTATTTCTGCTCCTTCATTCGTCGCGCTTTCCTAATTTTTAGATTCTACATGATGATGATAACGGAATGCAAACGGCTACTTTTCGAACCCATCAACGGATTAGT
>UZAN01043871.1:29090-39131 GCA_900618425.1 Echinostoma caproni
TAGGAGAACAGGAAAGTTGAAGGTAGAGTCGAAGAGAAAATTGAGAACTCCAGTAAACTGTGGCTGCGAATAAATTGAGAAAACGCAAGGACGCCTATTTGTTGACATGTGTAACACATGCCCCAACCAACGTAATCTATGGAGGTCGACCACTTGTTCTAGTGGGCGACCGCGAATACCCAGATCTGCATAAATAATACAATATACACCTAACGCAATATTTGGAGCTTCATTTCTTTCATCCAGGTAAACATTGATCCTTCAAATGAAGGTGTTATTTAGTTATTAATCACAAAGTGATCGGCATTTAGAGCGGTGTTTATGTAAATACTGAAAATATGTTTCTTTGGAATGACGATTGTTTTTTGTTTCAAATAATTGAAATCAGTTCAACGCAGCTATAGGCTAAACTTTTTTTTCGTGTTGAGAAAATTGATATCATTTTGTAGATTAGGAACTAAGAGTTCAGTGTTTTCTACACTCTTTATCACTATAGCCACCTTTTACTATAGGATTAAGCCGGCTTGAGCTAGCTTAACAAGCTCAAGTCACTCTGAAGTTCATCTCACGAAAACGTGCAATAAACCTACCTTTAGTGACGAGGAGGACTCTCTGAGCCATGATGTTTTCTCTGCTCGTGGCCACCCTGAGCAGGTGGTCCTACATGTTCTTTACCCTGAACCACTACGGCATGCATTGAAAAACTTTCAAATGTAAAGTCATTCATTGACCATGAAGTAAATAAACTCCTTGATATTTACTTCGAAACAAATGTTTTAATGATACGTCAAACAGTAGAATACTTTGCCACATGGCAAAGCTTCTATATCATTTTTAATCGAACAATATGAGCATCGATGTGAATTTCGTTACACTCAATACATCTCCCAGAGTATGATGGACTTATAACTAATATACATAAAGCTATATCACAACTGAAAATTAAGTATACTCACTTCTCCGTATTACCTACCAATTAATCCGTTGAGAATTAATTCTCTTTCAATTTGTAATATTACCAATAAATTGGTAATAATAATATAATATTACAGTTCCGATTGAAAAACGCATGCTCAATAAGCGTACAAGAGTCAGTGTACTTCAATGTCCCTTATGAAAATTCACGCCAGAATTTGTTGGTCCAGGAGGGCGAACGCATTTATTTTCCCATAACAAAATGTTTGTAACGGAATTCCACATATGTAAAATGTGGAAATGGAGGAGAGAAACAGAAGAAAGAAATATTTTACTCTTCTTATTCTGTCCCCTATTTCTTTTTTATCTGGCATATGTAAATTATGGTGTCCACCTGGCGGATTGAAATTGAAAGGAGGAATGAAATGAAAGAAATTCAATGTGTTGTAGGACACCCACGCATGATATGGACCACTCATCACGATAACGCCTGGCAAGAAATGACGAACAATGCATGATCAATTGAATAAATATATATGGANACATTGCCGAACGTGAGGCCTTTGCCTGTAGTTCTGGTAGTGGCGTGTTCTGTCCTGGGACTGACTCGCCTGCGAATTGGTATTGTTACCGGTTTGACCGTTCCGGAGTTATCTGGAATTAGAGAAAAGAAAAAGAGACGGCACTGTCTCTATTTCCTGGGGGTTAGTGTGAGCTACCATTAGCATAAGTTCGGAAAAAGGGAGCTGAACGCTAGATCCAACTCACGCTTAACGGTCTGAACCGATTGACCTGACACTACTGTTGCCGGGTGCCGATTTCATGCTGGGACCTCTCTATTTGAGAAGAAATGGTGCCTGATTTGCATTCGGCTTCTTGCCTCCTCCAAAGTATATTGATGCACCCGGAGACCTCTATCATCCCTCAGGCAAAACACTTGACTCATTGGAGAACTGTTGAGACTCCTATATATTTTGAACAGCTCAATCAGATCTCCTCATAGTCTACGCCTTTCGAGGGAGAAGAAGTTTACTGCTCGTAGCCTTTCTCTGTAGCTCAGCTGCTGGTAGCGAGCCTCTGGACTTGCTCTGGTCTCCGGATGCCCTTACGAAGGAATGGGACCCACGCTTGAACACAGTATTCAAGCTGAGGTCAAAAGAAGGCTGCATATCACTGAATGAAAACTTTGACGCTTCTGTTCGTTATGGCGACAATTATGATGACAAATATAAACAAAACAACCAAGGTCAAGTCGAATTAGATTTCCGGGACGAAAACATGCTTTTGTCTAAAATGCGTTCAAGTTCTTTTATCATTAGGATTTGCAAACTCTCCTGAAGAAAATTATGTTAGTGGAATTTGAAGATTCGTTTACATTACGTATTTTTGGACAGAAACTCAAGCGAGCAAAATTTAGAAAGATTCTCTTCAGAAAAAGGTTTTACATGGGTATAAGGCGCTAGGACTAAGAAGTAGTAGCACCGCTATGAACGCTAAATAGGCAAGAACCACAAATCGTTCTGTGAGAACCGAGGCCAGTGTACGAGACAGATAGAATCTGATGAAAACAGGACTATCAGGGCTCCCGGAAAGGTTTGACTCAGTACCGAATAAACGGATTAATCACAGGTCGCCGTTGTGGAGCCGCGCATAAAGAGGGTTTGTAAGCCACAGGAAATGCTGGGCCTGCTTTGAGCTGTTGCAAGCGCATCGCACGTGGTACGAGTACAAGCGGGAACAGAACAACTCACGGAATATCCATGGAGTAAGCAAATGTAAATTCGAATTCAGATTGACACACGCGGAAAAAACTAACCAAGAAAGGTTTTACCCGTATGTACAGGCCAATGCTCGTTTAAGAAAATGTATGAGCACGTTGGACGCACCCGGTGGAATTAAAGCTACAGACAATGCAGACATAGCAAAAACGCTGCTGGGTTCTTTAAAAGTGTCTGTAGGACGACGCCTAATACAGCGATTCCGAAACAGCAAATGGTAAGAAACAGTCCAATATTAGCTGAAATCCGTATAACTGATATATATATATATTTAGCACCGGCTTAAGAACAAGCATGGAGCCGATACCAAAACAACAATAATAACAATATTGCGCAGGGGGAGGTTGGGATACAGANCAGGTTGGGTTGCAAAGGACTGCTGGTAGCCACGGGTCAGAAGTCCTTCCGCAGTGTGCTCACGAGTGCGCATCCACCGCTTCAGTTGATCGGCTTTTCCGTTTATCTGCAAACAAAAAAGAAGAGAAACCTTATTTCTCGCGGGAGACTTCTAGTGTGAAACAATGATAATAACAATAACAAGGATGGAGGTTGAGATACAGATTATAGGGAAAGGGACGTCACTGTCAGAATAGAAGATTACGGTTGACTGGAATAACAATATTTTTGTGTGTTCACCGTACACTTTTTTCAATTTGTTTCATTTTTTGTTGCTTTTACGGGACACGGGATTTCGATAGCAGACCATACAGCATGCGCTCCACTGACTTCCTTTCCGGGCCATATCTCTGAGCGTCTCTAACTAACGATAATTCTCATCCCTTGGGTCCAGTCTGTAAGGCAGGCTGCACCATCCTAAACCAAAGCTGAAGCTATCTTCTTTACGCCTCTACGCCACGTCATGGTCTGACCGCCGCGGCGCTTCTTCCAGCCTGGCCCGGCACGTGCGAAGGGAGCACGGAAACGAAGTCGATGGGTAAGCATATGNATGGAAAACGTGACCAAGTCATCCGAGGTGGTGTAGAGTGATTCCTTCTGTCAGAGAATGACTATCCGCACCCAACACACGGTGACAAACCTTGCCATTGCTCACCCGATGTTCCAATCAGACACGAGCAATGCTTCGGTGACATCGGTGGTCGAATACAGAAAGTCGATTAGCATCCTCCGCTCGGAGAGGTCCGGTGTAGCAACCGTAACGCAGAACATTAGGGACCCCGGCGATGTCAGATGTCCTGGAGTCGTAGGTTGGCGAAAGCTGCAGCAGCTTTCGCTATTTGTGACGTAATTTCGTCCCCAACTTTAAGTCCAGCTGCGATCAAGCTCCTGATGTACTTAAACCTCTCAAATACTTGCAGCTAATCACCACAGAGGGTGAGTGCAGGCAAAGGCTTCTGCTAGACTGGAACCAGCACTTTGATGGTGCAAAGCACATACCATACCTGAATACCTTGATCGCCAAGCGGTTCGAAGCCTCCTGGACTGCCTGTGTGTTGTCACCCAGCAAGGCTATATCATAGACAGATTCCAAGTCAAGAACTTTGTTACCTGAGAGGAGTTCAAATCCACCGTTTGCCAGACCGAACAAAGAATTCTGTAGAACATCCTTCATGACAAAGTTGAAAAGGAATGGGGATAAAGGGCAGCCTTGTCAAACCCAAATAGAGACGACGAAGGGTGGCGAAAGCTGGCCATTGGCCCTAACCCGACTTGAGGTATGACGACATTACTATGCCAGGGTCGATATACTTTTCAGGTACCCCGTTCCTCAACAAACAGTTCCATAGTGCGGTCCTACTGATAGAGTCGAAGGCCGCGCGAATGCAAAAGAATACAATGATTGCTGGTTTTTGGTAGGCATGACATTGATTTAGCAGCTGTCGGCGGGTGAAGATTTGATCGATGCAACCACGACCGGCGCGAAATCCAGCCTGCTCCTCGCGGGTCTGCTCCTCAAGCGTAGTGTACATCCGGCGGAGAATGACGGATGCCAACAGCTTTGACGCTATCGGAATTAGACTTGTACTCCTATGATTGGCGCAGTCATTGTGTGGGCCATTTTTGAAGATGGGTCAACAATTGATTCCTCCACGAGGAGGGGACTTGCTCAGAGTTCCACACTTTGGAGAACAGTACTTGTAGTTCTCTAATAAGCTTTATTCCGCCATCTTCAAATAGAGTAGAGGAAGGCCGTTGGAGCCCGGTGCATTGTGTCATCCCAAGACTTGGATCTCCTTACGGATTTTCGCCTCAAAAGGTGGTTCTGTTGTGACAGGCCATGGGACGTGTTCCGGAATAGCTGTTTAAAGAGCTGAAGCTGGTGGCCAGCTGAACTGTCTTTTGAAGTGCTCCGCTCAGCGTGCAAGGCGTCGCTGTTAATTGTGAATGGATGAACCGTCTGTAACGGCAATCCGAACAACGTTCACTACGAATCGCAATGTCTCAACCTCGATTTCCAGCACGTAGGAAAACAGTTGAACGACAGTTGAGATTTCGTTTCTATTATAGGCTTACATTAATACATATTTGTGACTTACGGAACCGTCGTAGGTCCCAGGTACAGAAAGACAAACAATTGAGAAAATCACGGAGCGAGACCGCAAAGACACTGAGCGGGTAATGAGAAGGCCGGTTAAAACAACTATTAAATATTGAGTTCATAAAAGAGAAAGAATAGATAAGAAAAGGAAGATAATGGACTTAGAAAAGTCTTGTGTACAAAAGCTTTCGAAAACCATCACACCGTCAGCTTTTCACATTGTTCCGCTCACACCTAAGGCTTTCCTACCGGTAACCCGGATGAGATGGGACAGCTTATCAGAATTTCCCGTGGCGGCAGCATGTTCAATCTCTAACTCGCGTTGAGTCCACCAGATCTCGCGGTCTCTTTGTAGGCTTACATTGAGATTACGTTTCGTTGCTCGTCCCATTTCATTATGCTCATTGACGATCGGGATTGATCGGCGTGCGTCAAGAAGGCATAGAGATTTTGCAGAGTTCCAGGGTTTCTCGGTGCGACGTGTTAGACCACAACTAACTAAGCCAGCAGAAAGAAGAGCTTTCCTGATATGCGACCAGTGTTGGTTAGCGTCACTAATTGGGATTGATTCTAGATTTTTAGCTAGAGCGTTCTGAATGACAGTTAGTTCTACTGGTTGAGACAACTTATCACAGCCTCACCATCTTTGTGTCGTACGTTTGTAACGCCCACCGAAGCACTTGGACAGATTGGCGCAAACTAATGCGTGATCGAATTCGAGGGGAGTGCTCCAGTACAATCGGCAGTCATGTATACAACCCCGCCCCATGTAGCTTATAGCGATGTGGTCGATCTGCGTTGGTCTTTGACTGGAGGAGGGCGGAAGCCAAGTGGCGTCCCGGCTGTTGGATCGTCCGAAGTTCGTACTGGACAGGAATAGGCGGTGGTTAGAACAAAGAGCCAACAGCCGTTCCTCGTTTTCCAAGTGACAGGAATCTAATTCGGAAGGACCACCCAAATGCGCGTCACTCGAAGCCAGCCGACCTACTCTAGCATTCACAACTCCTGGTAAAATCAAGATATCCGCCCGACTCGCTTTACGTAAGAGTCGTGTAGGTTATGATAAAATTCATCCTTGACTGAATCTAGGCTGCAGTCCGTTGGGGCGTATAGCGACACAACAAACAGGTTTCGTCTATCGGAAGGATGGGGGTTTGCTTTGCACGAACCTCTAATTCTCACTGCGCACAAACTTCTATTGACTGAGAACCAGTCCAGGAGCTCAGCTTTAGCTCTCTCACTGATAGCCACACCAACGCCAGCAAGACCGAAAGCCACAGCCTAAGGGAGCCAGAAAGGCGCAAGTGAAGGTTTACTGATGGGCCCGATAGGGACGTCAGTTGGATAATGGAGCGAGTCTCTTGGATAAAACACACATTGATGGCTAGGGTCTCGAGCGTACAAGCTAAACCGCCCTGTTGTCCTATAAGTACCAGAGTGCGCACATTAAATGTGGCTAGTTTGAATGAGCATCAAGGAAGAAAAAGAGCGTCAGCTAAGGAAAGATTTGGTGAGAAGTGGACGGTAGTCGAGGTAGGAAATGCGAAAACAGCGGCAGAGTTTCCATTTGAGGCACTAGTGTTTGCACAATCGTCCGAAGATCCCAAAAAAGGGGGTGGGTTAAGGAAGTAGATGTGAGATAGTGGAGGGCTGGGGTAACATGAATGTGTGTACGGTATAGAGTTTTGTTTCTAGTTGCGGAAATCGTAGACTGGGTGAACATAGAATTCGATGAGTTCATCGTTGCTGGCGTTGTGGACTGTTGTACTACTCGGTCATCCGGTCAGGTGTAGGCCTTGTTCAAGGATGGACTCTAGCTTTTGCGCAACCAAGCGTGAACTGCAAGGTAGCAGCGATATTCCAGATGAGCCAGGTGGCCAGTATTATGTTTATTCGTCTCTTCTAGAACATTGCTGAACAACAGATTTCGACAAGAGGCGATGACCATATTTTGTGACGGGCAACACTTTCCACGTCACAGCGTTGTCCACAGACGTGTGGCGTTTGTGCAGAGTACTCTTGCCAAGAAGTAAACCCATCACATCCTCGAGCGCTGCTGCTGATTGTCCGCGACCGCTTATTCGGAGAGCCGGAGCCCATCTTATTCACGGCTAGCCGTGAGATGACGGCCGTTCCCCTATCCGTGACCTGCGGACGAGCTTGGCATCATAGAACTCTGCTCTCCCGTGCCGCATACCTAAAACCGAAGTGATTCCAGAACGCAAAGTACTAAGTCAACAGGCCTGTATGGAATCCATTCAGCCATAATTCAACCACTAACGGAGTTTCTTACAGAACCAATCCATTTGTGAAACCGACACAGTACGGTATCAATGAACGGAGTCCATGTCTCACGAATCTGATGGTATTTCGGTATAAGGTTACGCGGCGATTGTACGAAGGCAGAAACGTAGAAATTCTCCAAAGCTTTTGACTCCGTCAGCCATCGGCTGTTGAATGTCAAAATACAGGCCTCAGTATGGTAGGCAACACAACAAATTGGCTTATGTCGTTTTCCATTAATGGCACGTTTGATCTAAGGATGGGAGACTATGATTCAGAAATCGAAGTTGTCCAAAGCTGGGTCTCTCAAGGCTGTGTGTTAGGATTACTTCTATTTCCAATATTCATAAGCGATCTGACACAAGATCCTCGCTTCACTTTTGCCCGTGGCGTCAAAACGACTGGCATTGACTTTCAGAGGGATTCAGAGATAGTTCATCGAGGGACTGTTTAGTGAGATCTGCCACTGAATCTCACCAAATATTGACTGTTGGCCACCAGACCCAACACGTATTTGGTAAACGGTCTGTCACTACAACAGACCCCTGGGTAATTATTAACCACAACCTTAGGCCCTTGGCTCAGTGCCTCAGGGCAGCAAATGAAGCTAGAGAGGATTTATTTCGCCTATGTGCAACATTCATTAGCAATCGGAAGTTTTCATACCTTTATATAAGACCATTGCCTGCCCTCATTAAGAATATTATGTGCACGATTGAGCACCTTCATACAGAAGAGACGGTATGCTTGGAGAATGTGCAGCGTCTGGTCACCCAAATGGTATCTAGACAGAGGGGTAAAAGCCACGAACAATGACTAAGGGATCTCAGTCTCTTATCTCGGGGTGACCTGATAGAGACTTCAAAATATTGGAAGGTCTGTCAAGACTCAACATGGGTGATTTGTTCATCCTAGCCTCTACGGACTGCACGAGAAGCCACAGCTTTAAGCTACAACGAAACTTCGCTCTGCTGGGGATTTGATCAGAATTCTTTTCACACAGGGTCCTATGTGGAAAACCTTCATCTGAAGAAGTACTAAACTGCATGAACGTCAACACTCTCACAGCAGCATTAGATTCCCGTTTGGCTGAGACGTTCCGGAGGTCAGTACCCAAAATAAGGATTCATCTGCCATCGACGGGCCCAAGAAGATGTAAGACGGGGGCCAATAAAGTTACTGGTTGCACTCCATGATAAGGCGTACGGTGCATAAGCAACAGCGGAACGCATTCAATGTAACAATATCACCAAACAGGTTAGAAGTCAATTTTTTCTTTCCTTTTTACAACATTGGTTGTGAAGACCTCCACAAATGGAAAATGGTTTGGTCAAGACGGAACCCACTGAACGAAAGAATACGCCGTGTTGAAGCACAGAAAATTCACCCAGAACAAAACGAGTTGCACGCGCGACTGGCAAGAGCCACTTTTCATCCTAAGTAAACTGAACTGAGCTCAGCAAAACTGAGTTTCGCTTTCTGAATCGAATAAGAAACCGGAAGCTGTAACACAGCCAGCACTTTCCAAAAAGCAGATCATCCGGTGATTTTTTGTTTGATATTTTCTGTATACATCTGTGAGATACAATGGTGAGTGGTTTAGTGAGATGCATTCAAGCGTGGGCTGTGTAATGTACGATAGCGTGGTGGAATTATCTTCCAGGGTGTGCAGCAGACCATTTTTCCTTTTTTCTTTTGCTTTCTATTTCTTTCCCTTTTGTTTTCATTGTTTACTTACTTGTTCGGCCTCCTGATACTATCTAAAACGGATGTTTATTGAAAACTGCTGTCGTGATTACCTCGCTTTTTATATCACATAAATGTGATTAGAGACTAACAGGAGTACACCGCTAAAGCATTCCCCCACGGATGCTGGTTCTTGCAGTGGGGGCATTCTGACCACTCCATTTTAGACCGCTAAATATTTAGTTGAGAGAGATCTTTTAGTTCGCTTTTCACGTCCTTATGGCTACCTCAAGACGTATATCAATGATTTTGATTTGGAAATTGAACAAAAATGTTCACTTTGGCGCGTACGTGAGTATTGTTTTGAGCTAAAATGGCCCTCTGGTGTCTGTGTAACAAGTGCACGTGCGCTTTGCGATTGATCAGAATGCCTTCATATGTGTTACAACTCGTGAGTGATTCATGCTCCAATCCACTTCAGTACTACCCTTAAAAGGACACAGACAGTCGTCACTCCGATGAGGATGAAGAAATCTCAGCAAAAACTAATATGTTTTGTACGCTAATCGGTGTAGTGTAATTTATCAAAGTTGATAGGTAGAAACAGGCCACCTGCGGTAGGTTAGCGCCCGGTCTGAATTTTCAAAGTGCTTGTGGTCTAAAGTATTTTTACTCAGCTAATTTTGAAATATCAATAGATATTTCAAACTATATATAGTGAAATATCCACTTTCGCTATTCGTTTCGTTTTGTGTTCTCATAAGGGCCACACCTTCAAAGCGTCAAATAGTCGAAAGTGAAATATCAGTATCACAAGGGGTTTCAGCTACAAACTTTTGTGCTGCCCCTGACTACGACAACAATGAGAAACACCAATGTTAA